>BHFT01044441.1:0-42592 GCA_004320025.1 Laticauda laticaudata
GGTGGAGGATTTGGGTCTTCTGGTACATCAGAGACATCTGTCATGGCTGAGGAAGTTGCCATGTTTCAAATTGGCAAAGAAAGAATTTTGGAAAATTTTAATGTTTTTTTGTGTAATTCCCTTTTTGTAATAGGGTACACTGCAAGCAGGTAGCAGAAAGTAGAATTGCTGCTGGATTTAATACATGAGCATGTAGGTGGCACTGCAGAGTCTGGGCAATGCTAGCATAGCATATGGTATGGCTGCTCTTAGGGTGCGTTGTGAGCTTGCTACAGAAGGGGGCACTAGAGGTTGAGTCCCGAAGTCTGAGGACTAGAGGGCTGAACACAGAAATATGTGCAGCGTAGCCTGAAGACTTGAGGGCAGAATGCAAAAACATGCCTACAAGGGTCGCTTGCTTCACAAGGTGGCAGCAGAGGGTCTGGAAGACACTGCTGCTATGCCCATATTAGGTTGCAGGTACTTTGGGACCTTTGAATTAAGTTGATTAAATGGTGTACAACAGTTTCATCATTACTCTGGTCAATATTTGAGAAACTGTGTAAAACAAATCAAAGTCTGGGAAATTTCTCCTTGAGCCCAGATGTAGCTGTGGAAGGAAAAAAAATGGTAAGAATTATTTGACTTCACTGTAAATTTTTTCTTGACCACCAGATGGACATGTAGGCTGCTTTACTTGAGTCTGTTAGGTTGCAGGTAATCTTGGAACATTTGAATTAAATAGATTAAATTGTTCACAATAGTTTCAAAAGTATTTTTCAAGGCAAACACGTATTGGAAACTCAGGGAGATTTTTCTTTTGAGTACCAGATGCTGCTGTGTGCTGCTTTAAGATTCAGAAAATCTTAAAGAGTCCTGCTAAAATTCCTTTTTTGTAATCCAGACAGATTCCTGAGCCTCTGTGAGTGGATGGAGAAAGAGGTGGGGGAATTCCTCCTAGCAGCCAAGTGGGTTTTTAGAAAGTTGAGCAGAGAAGAGGGGTTTTTTAGAAAGCTCTTATTTGTAGCATGTGGGGAACTCCAGCCCCTCCCACCATGAGGTATTTTAATGACTGACTTCCTGTGGAAGCTTTTGGGTGGAGTGGTTAGCTAGATGTAGTCTTTGTCTCATAAGGAAAAAAGAAAGAAAAAGATAGTAAATTGTCTTCAGTTGCTAAAATATTGTAGATTCAACTGTAGTAACTGGGGAGAAGCAGGGCAGATGGGTAAATCTGGCTCCTCCCTTTATTTTACAAATTGAGTCTTCCCAGTTAGGAGTTGTAATTTCAGACAAAGCACTTCTCTCGCTGAAGAGAAAAAGAGGGGAAATTAGCCCCTTCCTGGAACTAAGATGTATCTTAATCCATTGTAAAGGCTTTGTCTCCCTTCCAAATGTACATAGCAGAATCAGCTTCTGGTTTCCGTTTAAAATACAAAAAACATTTCTCAAACTTTCCAACTGAGGTTTGATTATCTTTTGAGAACTGGGAACTTTCTAACTCTCCTTGTTATACAAATGGAGTCTCTGAGAGAGTAGGAAGATGAATTGAGCAGAGAAGAGGGGTAGGTGGGTGGGTGGGTAGAAAAATCTCTTTGTTTATAGCATGTGGGGAACTCCAGCCTCTCCCAACATCCACAGCATGTAAAGAGTTCTGATGCTCACGAAGAGAGAGATGGGTTAGGATTCATCTTTTACTGTCCTGTCTCATGCACAGAAGTGGATTTGTAATTGTGCAGATGCAGATAGATAATTCCACAAGACATCCATTTATTGGTACATCAGGTATCTGCATGACTCACATTTGTGACAACATTCTTCTATAATGACCAATCTTTTGTATATCAGCCTTGCAGATAAAGAATGGTTATTTTCCTAACCCATCTCCTAGCGGTAAGCTGCTTATCAGTTCATGAGTCCAGGCAAGAATGGAGGGAAACCTCCCCCAACCCCTCAAGGGTCAATTTAGTGACCAATCAGGATTACAGATGTGGCCACGTGACATGAACTACATTTCCCAGGATACCTTTAACTACATTTACCGTGATGCATTCCCTTAAGGGGACAGCTCACAATTCCTAAGTAACTAACCAATTCCCATAGACTGGCTGGGACAGTACACTATTGTTTCTTTTATTTATTTTTATATGTATCCATGTATTCATAACTATGTTTATACTTATACCTATTATCTTGTAAGCAATTGACAAATCAAAATAAATAAATAAAAAAACTTCAGACTTTCTTCAAGTCAGAAACAAATAAACAGGAAGATTTACAACCACAAGTCCAGAATTTATGTTTGTTAAGTGGGAAATTAGCGAAGTGAGTTTTGCTCCCATTTTACCACCATTCTTACTACAGTTGTTAAGTGAATCACTGCAGTTGTTAAACTAGTAACATGGTTTTTAAGTGAATCTGGCTTCCCCTTTGATAGACTGTCGCAAAAAGGAATCACATGACCACAGGACATGACTACCGTCATAAATAGGAACCGGTTGCCAAGATCATGCCCAGAAAACTGGGGCTTGATACCATGTGATTCCAGATGTTTCTCTGAAGACTCTCATAGCAGTCATTTTAAGAGACTGCTCACAGCAGATCCCCTCCCCCCAAATTCAAATGGTCCCCTAGCCTTCAAAGGTTGCCTCAGTTGGAGTCTCTCTTTCCTCCTCCTTCCTTCTAATGTGAGACTAATGCAGAGCTTTGTTTTTTCTGTCTCCCTAGTGCAAAAAGTTGTTGAAGCCTGTGAAAAAGTCACTGAAGCAGCTGGACAAGCCAGAAAGAGGACTTTCAGACCAAGAACTGCTGGAACAAACTCGGAGTTGCCTCCTCAATATAGGAGATCACATTGCGCATTGTTTGAAAATCCACAGTGAACCAGATGTTCTTGACATATGGAGAAGGTGATTATCTTGCCCATCAAATCTTCAAAATCTCTCTCTTCCTTCCTTCCTTCCTTCCTTACTTTGCAGTCAGACCTGGGGGTCAGGAGCAGTGGTGGGATTCAATTTTTTTTTACTACCGGTTCTGTGGGCGTGGCTTGGTGGGCATGGCAGTGGAAGGTTACTACAAAATCCCATTCCCTCTCCACCCCACTAACCTGCTTTACCTGTGCAGGGCAACCAAAGAAGACCCAGCCAATCATCTGGGACTCAAAGGGAGGCAGAGAAGACATGGGAGCGGGGCCAGTCAGAGATGGTATTTGCTGGTTCTCTGAACTACTCAAACTTTCTGCTACGGGTTCTCCAGAACTAGTTAAAACCTGCTGAATACCACCTCTGGTCAGAAGTTTTTTTCAGTTTCCATCACTTCTTGTTTGAGGCATCTCTTTCCTCTGGCATGAAAAGTTCAGGCTTTTGGCACAGTTCCTAAAAGAGAAAATTAAAATTATCTGTTCACCTCCTTTCAGGAATCTATGGGTCTATGTCTCCAACTTCATCGAATTTAACACCAGTAAATTGCATAAGTTATACAAGATGTCTAGCAAAAAAAGAGCCCAGGAACAGGAGGTAAGAACAGAGGTGTGTGTGTGTTTGTGTTGTGCAGTAGAAAGGAAGGGATACAAATATAAATAAAGAGAAGGAAGGAAAAGGAACATCCTGTGCAGAAGAAAACCCCAGGAGCTAGAGGAATTCTGGTTGAGGCTTTTAGGTGGGACTGTGCTCTTTCTTTTCCTTTTCCTTTTTTTTCTTCATCCAACCTTGAGGATGAAGACATCTTTGGTCTCAAATGAAGAGGTGGGAGGTGGAAAGCCTTAAGGCTTTCCCTTTTCTTTCTGTTTGCTTGCTTTAATCCTTTCCTCTAGAAGAGGCCCTCCAATATTCTCCAACAAACTCCCTCCTCCCCAGACCCTGGTTAATAAGACCCGAATCATTGTTACTGTGGGTCTTTTGAATCCTCTGACAATGTTGTCTTTCTGCTTGGCAGGAACAGAAGAAGAAGGAAGAGGCAAGGAGGGGCAAGCGGCTTCGTCCAGAAGCTCCTGGGATCAGTCCAGATATTCTGATGGCTCCTGTCCCCCATAACCTCCATGCACAACATCTGCAGCAGCCCTCCCCCCAACTTTCACAGGTTCATGGACATGATCCACGAGAGAACCATCACCAGCCAAATAGAAGGCATTTCAGCCACCCAGGTGAGAGATTACCAGGCCTGTCCCAGCTTGGGCATTTAGGAAAGAAAGACTCTCGTCTCCATTTGCAGTCGAGTTGCAGTTAGTAAAGGGTGTGCTTTTACTGGTGCCAAGTGGTTAGAGTGTAAGCAAAGCTAGATTAAAGTACAGATAACAAAGTTCACTTGGGCTTCTAGTGAAAGACTGCTACTTCTTCCCTCCCTTATCATGCAGGACAGAGTGAATGGCAACAGGACCCCCAATTTCATTACAGAGGGAATGCCTATGGAAATTGGGGCAGATACCGGTACCGTCCATACGAGCTGCACTGGCAGAGGGATCATCACTATGTACCCCGTCAGGCACTCAGAGAAGAATATCCGCACCCAGGATGCTCAGGGAACCAGCAGCCCATCAACCTCTCCTATAAACGCCCCTACAATCAATTCAACACAGAATGCAGTTACCACGGACAACCAGAATACAGGTGAGGTGCTAAGAAGGCCATTCGGCTAGGCCACGGGGCTTTTGCAGGAGTCAGCATGGCAAAAACAATGCCTCCTCCAGAAGTTGTAAATATTCCAAACACTGGAAGTTTTTCAGAAGAGATAGGTGTTTGTCAGCCACATCATGGAATGGAGATTGCAAGGCTTCTCCTTGACCAGGGGTTGGACTAGAAGACCTCCAAGGTCCCTTCCAACCCTATGATTTCTCAAAGCCTCTTTTTCTCTGGGACAGAGTTGCTGTTCATTTTTTCTTAGCAATCTTGCATTCCATCACCAGAGGTATCTCTGCACCCCTCAACTGCATTCTAGATTTGCATTGTGTGGTCTGGCCCTTTTTGTAAGTGTATGTGATATCATGACCCACAGCACAAAGCATCTAGGCTCGGGCTTCAACCCTGCTGTTGTCCACCTTCTTTCCTTCCCCTAGGTACTGGTGAACTGGGATGGCATTCCTGGGATGGCATTCTCTTCCATCAGTGGTGGGATTCAGTCAGTTTGCACCACTTCGGGAGAACTCGTTGTTAACTTTCTGAGCAGTTTGGTGAACTGTTGTTGGAAGAAATCATTAGGACAGAGACCGAATGTTAAATTATTTGAATCCCACCACTGTCTTTCATGCCTTTCCCACCAGAGAGACTTAAGTATCCCAAGATCTAGATGGGGTCATCTGTGCCTCTTCTGTTGAGTTGGGAGTTTTGTGTTCTTCTTTCCCCTCTAGGAGTTGTCATGAGGCCAAGAGGCGAAGGTTGGATCAATTCCAGACCCAGAATTACCAACAAGATTATCGGAGGATATCTGATTATCGACCTCCCTTGAGTTATCATGGCCAAGGGCCATCTGACCATTACAGGCCTTTCCACCAAGCCAAATTGGCTGATTCCAAGCAACTCCTTTCCCCTCCTCACTCCCAGGTCCCTGACCCTCGCTCTCCAGCTACACAGAAATCTCCACTTGGTGTCAAGTCTTCCATCCAGTATCACTCATCTCTGGATAGGTCCTTAGAGCAAAAGAGCAAGTGGAGCGGCTGGAAAACCTAGAGACCCAGAAGTAGAGGCCAACGGAAAGGGCTAGTCCAGCCCAAGGAAACACCAGTTATAGGGCCATCAATGCTGAAACCAGAAAGCCTGAATACAGTGCTGTAGAGCTTTGGGCTGTAAGAATTGGAAGGGGGTCAAAAGAATTAAATCCACCTGAACTTTAGCCCCAAATTTGCCTCCCATCAATATGCTGGCTGAACATTGGGAGTGGTCTTCCCTGCACCAAGAGATCTGTAGAGAACAAGGTCGGATCTACTGCCTTTTTTAATTCATAATGCCAACTTGAATTCTGGAATTTGATGCATTGTCATGGATTAACTAATATTAATGTATATTTGTGACAAAGGAATTTGTGACTGTTGAAGTGATTTCTGATGCAAATATGTGGTTTATGAAGTATGTGTTAATTTTTTTCTATGGTTAAGCTCCTGTAATTTGGATTGTTATACATTGAAAGTTGAGTTTTGTAAAAATTGGAATTCCCGCCTCTTTTGTTTTTCCCAATAGTTGTTAACCGTTTGGGCTTCAGGGACCACTAAACTCATAATTTTAAATCCCATGGACCACTAATATGAATTTTGACTGACAGTGGCTTGCTGACATTGGTGGGAAAGTTGGACCCATATTCCAGAGCTGCAGTAGTCACAGGACTGGCCCTTTGGTCATCCTGGTGTAGCTGCTTCTCAAACCGGATGCACCGGCCTACCATGGACTAGAGAAGCTGCTCTGGGATGACCAAAGGGCCAGTCCTTTGGCTACTACAGCTCTGGAATATGGGTCCAACTTTCCCACCAACATCAGAATGCCACCCCGGGGCACATTTCCCTCCCCTTGCTTTGGAGGTGTGTGGTTTGGGGGTGACATTTCTCTGCGGATCACCAAAATTTTCTCGTGGACCACCAGTGGTCCCTGGCCCACCGGTTGGTGACTGTGGATTTAACTGATGGTTTTCTTGTTTGAAATTGTGTTGAAAATATTGAAGAATTTTTTACTTCAGTTTAAAAGCCTGATTCTAGATAGTGAAGACAAAATCTTCCTCAGACATTTCTTCTTCTTCACCTCCTTTTTTTATATTGCTTGACATTTCCTGGACTTATTTTTTCTTTTTGCTTCTGACATCAAATTGATTTCTTCTCTGAAAAGTATCACAGTAGTTTGAAAAAGATCTCAATGCAGGAATTTGAAATTCGGCCAAAAGTTATATATATATATATATATATATAACCTAGGTACCTTCCCCATAACAAATCTATTCTAAGTGAAAGCTGATGACACACTTTTTATTTTTTTTTAATTGATCTTCAGTTTTCTGAAGTTGGTAATTATTTTGGTAGCAAGGTGAGCTGGGTTTTACAGGGAACTAGCCAATTCAACAAACACATCAAATGTGATCTGGTTCATACCATTTTTTTCATCCTAAAGATTTCATCAACAGAAATTCAGGACTGTGTTATTGGGAAGAAAAAAAATTTATTTGCATTTTTATTCAATAAATAATTTACAATATTTACATCACAACACCCCATACAATTTCCACACACATGCAATAAGCTGGAGAGGGAGGCAGTGTGTTTGTTATACGCTTTCCCTGTTTTTATTCAGATTTTCATTCAGAGCCCCTTGGGTCTTCATAGGCTGAATTCACTCAGAAGCCAAAATATGACTGAAGATAATACAAAATAAAGTGCTTTGTTAATAACTGGAGGGTTAAGAAACAATATTCCAACACCTGGGAAATGGTTTTAGAGCTCACTGTAATCAGAGAAATAAGTTGAGGGAAATGGAAGATGACAATTGGTTAAGAAAAACTTCCCAATTTGTTAAATTTTACTCTTTTCAAGAATTTTGATTTATGAAATGCTAAAATGAAATGCCATTTTGATAATAGCCAGTCAATTTCGATTAAAGTCCCCCTCCTCCTGTAGTGACATCATTGGCAGGGGAGTTATAGGAGTTGTAGTTAGCAATATGGTTTAGCAATTTCATATACAGTTTATCCAGTTCCCTAAATGCTACTTAGGCAAAAAGATTTTTTAAAAATCACACTGCATTTCTTCTGTCACAGCTTGGAAGAAGCTCCAAGAAACAAATGATGGACATTTGGAAAAGCTGGGTGACTTTTGTGTTAATGGATTGTGTTTCAGAATTGAATGGAAATGGGTGCCATAGGTTTATGCAATGATGCATGAATTATGAAGGCAAGCTGATCTTCACTCTTCACAGTCACTCATCCCTGGGATCTACCTACCATCTAGGATTTTTACTCCAAGCCAACTTGCCTGAAATGTCATCTAAATAGGGTCAATGATGATAAATCCTGGTAACCAAGCACTGTGTGGAGAATATTCACCCCCTCTCCCCCAGTGCCACCAGGCTCTGTAATGAAATGAAAATTATGGCAGCCAATCTGGGACACCTATTGAACTAGTACCTAGTCAGATTTCCTATCTTTTTTCTCCAAATATATTGGGATATCCACCGTACAATCAAAAAGGCCACGGTAGGAATAATCTGTTTGCACGGAATGTCACCTGTGTTGTGATTTCATTGTGGGTGCAATTATATCGTGATTTTTGTGATGTCCTTCTGGCTTGTTGTGAACACCTACAGCAAGCTGGATATGGTCCATTTAGACTACAAGTTTGCAATCACTCTCAGACAATTGCAGTTGCAACTTTAGAAGGTGGAAGATTGTAAGCATCTTGGTGGAGACAATGCAGGAAGTCCTCAACTTACAAAGTTCATTGAGTGACCGTTCAAAGTTACAACGGCACTGAAAAAAGTGACTTACGACCATTTTTCAGTTACAACCTTTGAAGCCTCCTCATGATCCTGTGATCAACACTCAGAGGCTTGGCAACTGATTCGTTGCTGTGCCACAAGGTCATGGGTTCCCCTTTTGCAACCTCCTGACCAGCAAAATCAAAGGGGAAGCCAGGTTCACTTAACAAGCAGGTTAAGAACTTATCAACTGGAGTGATTCACTTAACTTCAGTGGCAAGAAAGGCCATAAAATGGGGCAAAGCTCACTTAAAAATGTCTCCCTTAGCAAAAGAAATTTTGGGCTTCATTGTGGTTGTAGGTCAAGGACTACCTGTCCTGTGGGATGAACCATTCACATGACATTCTGACCTACCATTTTAGTAAGATCACAGCATTCTTTGCTCCTGGTACTTTTGAGCTAAATGTGGGCAGAGAGAGACATCCATCTGGACTTTCTAGACATCTGAAAATGTGGGAAGAGACCACCCTGTCTCCCCGAGGACCCTCTCTAAGTGGCCCCAATTTGGTTTCCTCAAAATGACACAAAGCAATGGAGAAGACATTCATGTCCACTGATGAACCAGTCATGAAGAGAAATAAGAAAAGTATTCCTTTTGATATTTTAGAAAGGAAGCAGGGGGTTCCCATCTCTTTGCTAACTCACGCTCTATGTATTTGCTAACACAACACTCTATGTATCATAACAAGCAAATACATGCATCCAGTGGCTACACCCTTGTGTTTCTTTGCTGAATGGGTATTGCCCACGGTGAAACTGGGATGAAAATGGCAGTCAGACAATGAAAATTGGCCCAATGAACTTGGATTGTTCTTGGTTGAAACCAGTGACTGATTTCTCCAAGAAGCATGTGAAAACAAGGCTTTGTGTATATCTATCTGGATGTCCTTCTGCTGGTGTGATGGACAGATACGGTTCACAATTTGGGAGCAGAATGAGCTCACTTTCAAAGGTTTCCCTAAAACTTTCATGTTGTCAATATACACAGCAAACACATCCACCCAATATGTCCCCAAGAATGGGAATACACCCACTATGGTGTATTCAAAATAGACAGGGATCAGGATCAGTTTTAGGATGGGATACTTCTCATCTGGCATCTTGACCTAAACCCAACATAATGATTCAGAGATTCCTTAGCTCAGGTATTGCCAAAGAAAAACACGGACCTAAAGAAGCTGCGTTTTGTAAAACAGTATTTCCAGAATACTGAGGCAAACCTTCCACCTCCACCTTCATCCCTCGAATAAAACAATGGCATTGTTTATGAGGCCTACACACCTTGTGGGAAATGCACAGCCCAATTTTTATTTTTATTTTTTGCATAAACTGCCGGTCAATTTGGAGTGAGCTTCCTGACGATAATTGATTTATGATTATGACCTATGACCCAATACTTGTTTTTTATGCAATACGAGCTTTTGCCCCAGAGACAAATTCCTTGTGTGTTCAATCACACTTGGCCAATAAAGAATTCTGTTCTATAACACAAGACCTGATTGGTAGAATAATGCTACCAACTCAGCAGGTAGCCTTCTCAGCAGGGGGAGTGACCAGAGCAACTCATCATGCCCTCTGCAGAAGCAGAAAGGAACATGATATTGGAGGAGAAGGTGTAATTGCAGTCTGAAAACACAAGTGAAAACGATGTTCCAGTTCTCCTATGGATTGGCATGGCTTGTTTTCCAAAATGAAAGACTTGAAGATTATGTAATCCTAAAGATTTGCACCTAGAGTGGCACAGACTGGAGTTATACTGGCCTAGTTCCCTAGCTTATTTTCCTAAGTACCAGAACAGGAGTGGACAAAAGAGTTTGAAAACAGGACAAGCTTTGTGATTCTCGATCCACGCCCAATAGTTAGAAAGAAACACAATCTGCTCACATTGCCCATGAAACCAGGTCATCCCTCCCACTCCTCCCCAATTCATCCTCTGCCAAGGTGAAAGGAAGCCATTTTCTATGAAGGAGACCAAAATGGAGTGAGCGAGGAAGGAAATGAGTTTGTAGGGGTGGCGTCTGCCCAGAGGAGGCAAAGGAACAATCAAAACTTTGCAGATTAGTTCCACGGCACCCACTCAACCAAATAACAGCAGCTGCCAGCAGCTGCCCAAGCCAAACTGGAGAGAGGTGTGCACCAGCAGGCTCCCATGCACAAAGATGCAACTACGCGAGCCCAGTTTTCATGAGTAGGATGCAAAAGCAGACCCCAAGGTCCTGGGACTCGCCTATGTCTGGCCCACTTAGAGAGTCTTTGAATGGTCTTCTGTAATCTCCAAACATTATATGCCCAATCCAGGAGCAACAGTTCCGGTTGCCTCCCCAAACACTATTATACAAATGCCGTCGCCAGTGAAAAAAGGCATTCAAGAAAAGTGAGAAGGAAGAGCTCTCCATCATCTGTAGCAACTGGAGGAAGAAGGAACATGGCTGATGGGACCTCTGACAACCCTTCCACATGGAGGAAGATTTTGTTGACAGGAAGATGTTGACAGGAAGATCCAAAGTCATGTTTTCTAGACACACCTGGGTCAATACAATCCTCAGTTGCTTCAGTTTCACACCTGCCCCAAACCATAACAGCATTCCTTGGTTTCCCAGCTCAATCAAGCGTGTCTAGACCAGTCTACAAGAAAAGGGATGGACTTTGATTCAAGCAGAGAAATGCCAAGAGCGAAAGAAATAGAGCCATGGAAAGCTCGGAGGTGGCCATACCACCTGACTCCAAGTCTCGTGTCCTTTCAAACAGGTGAAGCTTGTCTTTGTTGGAGTGGAGCATCTTGACGTCTTCAAAAGCATAATAAGCAGCAAGTGTGAAGTTGACGTCGCCGGTTGTCAAGAGATCAAAGACACAGGACTGGAAGTACAGATCCTCAACTGGAAGCTTCTCTTTGCATTTGGCTGTGGCTGATTCATAGGTAAACACCTCCGGTGAAGAAGATGGATTTGAACCTTTCCGGTGAGGGAGGTTTTCAGTAGCCTTTGGGGTGGAAGGGAAGGCATGGAAGTCTAGCTGCTGGTTAAATGGACAACCCCGGAGGCAAAGATAGAGGCCCTGGTTGTCTCCATCCTCCACAGGTTTCACGACCTCCTCTGGCATCCGGACGGCAAAAGTGAGATAGCGACCAACTTGCCTCACTACAATGGTGGTGCCAATGTACTTGGCCTGGATCTCAATGTGTTGGCCAGAGACCTTCTCTGTGATTTTCAGACTGTTGGCACCATGCTTGTCACCACCATTCTTCGAGCCATCAGCAAAGGCTGCTGGGAGTTCATCCATCTCTGCCTGGTACACTTTTTGATCCACACACTCCTGGAAGCTCTTGAAAATGATAGTGAGCTGGTGGGAATGAAAGGCAAAAGGTTACTGACATTGGCAAGACGATCTAGATCTGTTCATAACCCACCCATGTTTGTTGTACCAGGCCTGAACACTCAATTTCTTTCTTCTGCTAGGTGTCCTAACATATTTTTAATCTTAGCTTAGGGATGTGATCAATGATTTTATGATGCCACTGAACTGTGGGAGGCCAATTTTTCCCATTTGTTTAGAAATGTTGGATACCTCTAAAGAGCAACCCCTTTTGGTTCTAGAATCCCTCCAAAGTAGGGAAAATTGCTCTTATTTAAATATTTCAGGGAGGCCTAAAGAGTGAAATGAGAATTCTGAGCCTCTGCAATTTTTCTTAAATCCCCCATCAAGCAAGTGTTGATTTTCTTGGATCACAGAAAGATGATGTGGAGGCCTCCAGAACAAGCCAATTCAATTTTGGTGAGAAATCAAGCAAAATAAGCTTTCCCAAAATGTCCACAAGAGGGCAGATTCCCCAAGCCATGCTAAACTATGGGGACATTCCTACCTTGGTGGTGGCTGTTGCCAGGGAACCAGGCAAGACAGGAGTATTGGTGACTTGCACATTCAGGTAGTTGTTATCAATGAGTGGCCAGGCCCCTTGGATTTTGCATGTCTGGAAGCTGTCTGAAAATGTCCGCAGGTGGGGGTCTCCAAACAGCCCACAGTGGGTATAGTTGGGGCGCAAGGAGTGTTTGTGGAAGCTACGTTCATAATGGCAGCTCTCGGGGCTGTCTGAGCGCTCCTGGCTGTCGCCCCGGGACAGCGGGGGGAGGCGAGGCTGGGAGGTGGGCCCATCTTTGGAGCAGTTGTGTTGGGTCATGAGATCATCAATGCCATGCACTGCAGAGTGGTAGAAGAGGTCTCCCCGGCAGGTGCGAGCCGTGTGGTGGGTGCAGAGGGCATAGGCGCGCAAGGCAGTGCAGAACTCAGGAGCATCCTCAGCGGCTGGGGGCTGTGTCCCTGAAGTTGCGGCTAAAAATTCGGAGTTGCACTTCATGATCTTGCATGGAGACATGGCTAAGAGAAAGAGAGAGAGAAGAACACACTTGTTGGAAGTGTCCAGTGAGATTTTCTAATCTACCTATACAGGTAGTCATCAACTTACAGCAGTTCCAATAAAGGAGAATATTTGTACTCAGGGTTGAAGTGAGGGATTCTTGGTTGGTGTCCGAACTTGCTTATTTTCTTGCAGATGTTTCATTACCCTAACTAGGTAACAGCATCAGTGCTACATTACCTAATAATGTTTGGGTAATGAAATGTCTGCAAGGAAACAAGCAAGCTAAGGACCCTTCATTACAATAATTCATTTAGTGACCATTCAAAGTTACAACAGCACAAAAATGTGACTTATGGTCATTTTTAACACTTAGGAATGTTGCAGCATCCCCACAGTCACACGATTTACATTCGGATGCTTGACAACTGATTTATATCTATGATGGTTGCAGCATCCTGGGGTCACGTGATCCCCTTTTACATCCTTCCGGCAAGCAAGGTCAACGGGGAAGCCAGATTCACTTAGCAACCATGTTACTAATTTAATAACTGCAGGGATTCACTTAACAATGGTGGCAAGAAAGGTCATAAAATGGGGCAAAATTCACCTAAAAAATGTCTCACTTAGCCACCGAAATTTTGGGTTCCATTGTGGTTGTAAGTTGAGGACTTCCTGTATTGAATTCCTTGCAAAGCCCTGAGCACCAAGCAAACCAACTTTCTTGGTTAAAGACGCACAATTGCAGCCCTGCATTCTAGACCAGGCTTTAAGAGGAAAAATGGAAAGTCACTAAAATTGTTGGGATTTGCAAGGGAATGCTGAGAAAGACATTATCCTAAAATTCCTGATCGGCTCTTTAGAGTTAATGAGCTTGCAGGTTTGATATTTAGGAAGTTAGCACCCACCCCTCTCCTAAAAAAATGAAATATCCTAGGAAATATTAAAAAGGCAGAATATTTCCCCTAAAAAGAGAAGCAGAAATTCAGAAGCAGAGGCTCAACCCCCACCTTTGTTAATAGGCGGGCCATTAAGGCCTGGGGCAGAGTATTCTGCATAACAAAGACCTCTACCCATCTCACCACCTGGCCTGGTAAGTGTCAGCTTTGGAATCCTTATTCATCGCTGCCACATAGCTTGAGAAAGTGGGAAGGTGGTGATTTTTATTGAGTAGTTCTAAGTAGACAAAACAGAACTCTTTTGTTAGTTCAAGGTCAACGAGTGTGGCGCAGGAAAAAAGGAATTTACTTTGAGATTGGTTCATGTGATGTGATGATGACAGAAAAGGGGATAGTTTGTAGTTTAGGACTTTGTGGGAAATCCGGGAAACTTTTAGTTTTGAAATTCCACAGATGTGCCAGGTGCTATTCTAATAAAGGTATTTTTGAGATTATGCTTGTCTCAGAGTTATTGATTGGAATGGAGGTTCCCTGGAACACTGACAGTAAGATTACATCAGCTAGCACTCAGGTGAAGCCCTGTGGTCCAGACAAAGTCTACAAACTTAGCTATGCCCCCTGCCCCTGGGAGTCTGACAGCCAATGGGATACATTTCTTACATAGGAATAGGAAATACTAAGGAGGGGCCCAACAGAGGGTATAAAACAATTACACTTGCGTCTTGAACCTCCTTTTCTTCCACACAACATCTTGAAGCATGTGATTGTTCTTTTCACTTTGGAGCTACAAGCCAGATGGTCCTGTCCACCATTAAACCATCTTTCCAAACAGCCTCCATGTTTCCAGTGTCTTTTCCCCCACTTGGAACTGAACCCAGAAGGATAATTTTTTCAACAGATAAAATAAAAAAATAAAACCACTTCTCTGTTCAAACAGAGGCAGGGGAGGTGGTAGGTAAAAAATTGGGAAGAGACCAGGAGGCGCTACATAAGGCCCATAGAGGGAGGTATCGCTCTATGGATTTTACAGATTTCAACAGAAGGAATGAATCTTACTTATAATAGGCTTTGCCGTTTCACTCATCTCTCCATATAAGGCCAAATTTCCAAAGGCAGGTGTCACGCATAAACTCAGCAAGCATAGGAGGGAGTAAAACACAACCACAACCAAATCCTTTTCTCAATGTTGCAGACAATGAAACCCTTGGGAGCCCAGGTTGCATCAGATTCAACAACTTCTGCTTTCCTGCTTTGTGCTGGGTCTACTACAATTGCCAGACCATACCTAGAAACCTTTTCAGCTTGTTACAAAAGATTATTTCTTTTGATTATTGTATAATCAAAAGATTATACAATCTTCTTGGAAGATTGTTTTCCAGGAACAACTAATCATTTGGAGTTGTGTTATTCTTTAATGAGCTTAATAATGCCTGAAAATGCTGTTCTCTCTGCACCAACTGGTCTTCTGCTAAAGCTACCCAACTTAACAGAATAACAGACTTGGAAGGGACTTTGCAGTCTTCTAATCCAACCCAACCCCCCAATTCAAGCAGGAGATCCTATACCATTTCAGACAAATGTTTATCCTGTCTCTTCTTAAAAACCTCCAGTGTTAGAGAATCCACAACTTCTGGAGAGAAGTCGTTCCACCAGTTAATTGTAGTAACTGTCACGAAATTTCTCTTAAGTTCTAGGTTGATTCTCTCTTTGATTACTTTCCATTCATTGCTTCTTTTCTTGTCTTCTGGTACTTTGGAAAATAGGTTGACCCCTCCCCTCTTCCTTGTGGCAGCCCCTTAGACATTGATACACTGCTAGCATGACACCCCTGGTCCTTCTTTTCATTAAACTCGATGTATATTTTAGTCTCCAGTCACCTAACCATATTTGTTGCTCTTCTCTGCACACTTTCTAGAGTCTCAACATTTTTTTTAATATATCATGGTGAGCAAAACTGGATGCAACGTCACTAAGATCTTAGATTCAGGGGATAATCCATCTACTGATGGACCAAATAATCAGACAATCTTATGTGCTGGAGTTCAAAAAAAAAACTCCATAAAGGTTTCTACTAGACTAGCTCAAAATAATTCAAGGAATGAAACAAGTATAGCAATAACACTTAGATTTATATACTACTTTACAATGCTTCACAGCTCTTTCTAAGTGGTTTACAAAGTCAGTGTATTGCTCCAACAATCTGGGTCCTCATTTTACCCACCTCGGAAGGACAGGAGGCTGAGTCAACCTTGAGCCTGGAGAAATTCGAACTACTGAACTGCAGGCAGCCAGCAGGCAGCAGAGGTAGCCTGCAGTACTGCACTCATAACCACTGTGCCACCATGGCTCTTCTTCATGGTATGTCTTTAATTCACAGACATGGAACCAAATACAGTTTGTTTCACACAACATGTTTAACCAGGTTGCTTACAAACCAAAGCAGTTCCATTTGCATCCACCACATGCTAAGTTGGGTTTTCAGCCTTGGGTTTTTTTTGGGTGGTGTGACTCCAGCCCACTCCATTTGTGATTCAAAGGATTGGATAAACTCAGAGAATGTGTAGGTGAGATAAGCATGTTAAGCACGTTGTGGGATTCTATCCTTAGAAGCCATAATTGGACTAGAATTCACTTTGAGAGCCGGGATCATCTTCCTTCCTTCCCTAACTTCCTGGGCGCCCCTCCACTCCTTATTCAGCCAAGATTTGGACACGGAGCAATGCTGAGTTTTTTCTGGCGGAGAGCCTGTGCAGCTGTTGGATTACATTCTGTATCTTTTCCTAGCACAAATGCTCTTGTGACTAAGGCATTTTGGCCAAGAGAGCAGGAAGTAAAGTTCACATTGCTTGCAGGAAAGATGATGAGACTCTAGAAAGAGCGCAGAGAAGAGGGGCAAGGATGATTAGGGGACTGGTGGCTAAAATATGTAAAGAACAGTTGCTGGAGTTGGGTGTGTCTAGTTTAATGAAAAGAAGGACTAGGAGTGACATGACAGCAGTGTTCCAATATCTCAGGGGCTGCCATAAAGAAGAGGGAGTCAACCTATTCTCCAAAGCACCTGAGTGTAGGACAAGAAACAACAGATGGAAACTAATCCAGGAGAGAAGTAACCTGGAACTAAGGAGAAATTTCCTGACAGTTAGAACAATTAACAAGTGGAACAACTTGTCTCCAATAGTTGTGAATGCTCCAACACTGAAATTTTTAAAAAGAGATTGGACAACCTTTTGTCTGAAATGGTATAGGGTTTCCTGCCTGAGCAAGAGGTTGGATTAGAACTCTGTTATTCTGTTATTTGGGCAAGGATTCAGGAGGAAAGGAGCATGAAAGCCAAAGAGTAAGGCAAGGAAATCTTTGATGACAACTGACTTGTCACAGTTCGACAAGACAAATCTTAGCCTGGAGAACAAAAACCAGAAGTTAAGACAGGCTGGGGAGCAGTTTAGAATTACCACTGCTATGCAGTTAGTACTACTATGTACAGGTAATTCCTATAAGTATTTGTAGGGCATTCATTTTTTTAAAATAGATATTTATTATGTTTTATCAATGGGAATAAAACACAAAACAGAAAAAAAAACAGAAAAAACATACATTCAACAGTAACAACAACAAAAGGAAAAATGTTTACAAAAAAGAGGAAAAATAATAATAATGAGCAAACATCCAACATTAAACATAAAAAAGTCCATCCTGACTGGATGCTGAAAAATTTTAAAAATAGTAAATCCTGATAAATTATCCTTCCCTTACATAATGGGTCTGCAAATAATTATAAACTATTTAAACCATGTAAATTCTTCTTAAATAGCTATCACATTGCTCTTATTATATTGCTTTAGCATTTTTTTTCCAACTCTTTTGGGGTTGTTAATAAATCCGAAAGTTTTATTTGGAGCATCCCGTCCTGTGATCAGGCTGGAAAAAACACCCTGCACTTCCCTCCCTAGCAACTGAGCTTCCCCCCTTCTCCCCAACCCCCCCAAAAATCCAAGCCAAAATACTTCTGACAGCAGGCAGTGCTGGCAGAGCTCTGGAAGAACACTCATTTGAACAGTAGCCAAGAAATCTCTTGTTTGTTCAATTCCGCATAATCCATTTTCCATCGACTCAGAAATGCATTTGGGTTCCAGCCATGGATGACTTAGCATAGGCTGCTTTGTGTCTGCTGCTTGGAAAATTAACACAAAATGAGGGGGCGGGGGGGGGGGAGAAATATTCAGGAGGTGGGGGAGGCAAAGTCTGCCCTGGACCCAGAGTTTCCCCAAATAATTGTCTCCTATTTGCAAGCAACGTGAAAGTGTTTATATACAGGATGCAATTTTGCACACACACGCCAATTAAAAATGAAACTGATACAGAACATGATGTTGAGGGGGGGAATCTTGAGCATTTCAATTCTTATTCGATTTTATCCCTTTAAAAGCAGCCAGATTCTTGTCCTTTTGGTTGATCCGACAATCTGTTCGCGTTGGCACCAAATGGCTCTAACTGAATGAGCCTCCCCATTCACAGACGACAATGTTCATTCGTTTAGACACCTATTCTCACAGCGAGAAAAAAAATCATATTACAGCTTTGTAGATTTTTGTGTGTGTCAATCACAGTCACCGTACATTGGATGGATGATCTGTGCTGAGATTTGCAAGCTGGCTAAGCAGTTTGTCTGGGGGAGGGGGCTGGGGTGAGGGTGGCCAGGGAATAACCATCAGCAAAACCAGATGAAATGATGCAGCCAAAATAAGAGGAAGCCAAGAAAAGCTACACAGGCAAGTCACAGAATTTATGTAGAGCTTCTTCAGTCCTCCAGGTCATGGTTGTCCCAAAAAGTGCTTTTTTTCCCCCAGGAGGCAGCTGGACTTTCTTGTTTTTTCTTTTGAAGACATTTTGCTTCTCATCCAAGAAGCTTCTTCAGCTCTGACAGGATAGTGGGGAATGGAAGGATTTATATTCGTTGCAGACAGCTGGTCATTTGCATCCTTTAGAGGATTGTTGAAGCACTTGGAGGTTTATCTGTGTCCTCAGGGTCACCTGATAGCGCAAATAGTTCCTAGAGTCTGCAATTTTTTCCACTGGAAATCCATTCCTACTCCCACACCAAAAGAGGAAAATATTACAGGAACCAGGAGCATTACTCAGGTGACCTTGAGGAGATAGATAAACCTCCAAGTGCTTCAACGACCCTCTAAAAGGATGCAAATGACCAGCTGTCTGCAAGGAATATAAATCCTTCCAATCTCTGCTATCCTGTTAGAGCTGAAGAAGCTCCTTGGATGAGAAGTGAAACATCTTCAACAGAAAAACAAGAAAGTCCAGTTGCCTCCCGAAAAAAGCATCTGGATAACAGAATTCATGTATTCTGAGTGCAGAATATTCCTTGGATCACACAGTATCTGTAACCTTCCTTTCACAAAAACTAAGACATCCTTGACATATGTCAACACTGGAATCCACTAAGACAATGGGTATTGTGCAATCAATATGTATAGAGGGCGGGGCCTCAACCATACAACTGCAGCCACCATCCTGATTTTTTTGACCCACCCATATCTAGACATCCCTGCTAGCCCCATTTCTTCTCTATTTACAGATGAGAAAGTGTTAACCCACTGCATGCATACCTCCAAATCTTTGACTACACATCCCAGTGTCTACAGCATGCATGGGTAAGAATGAGGGATGCTGGAAGAAGTTAGCTGCAACATTTGAGGCTTGTATGCTAAGTGCCCAATGCCTAAACAGCACATTTGCAGCTAAGCTGTGAATTTCCTTTGCCCCCCAAAGCATCATGGCCACCAGGCTTTGCCCCCCAGGCCTGGCTGAGTTCATCCCATGGGTAAGTCCAGGCAGATATGTGGTACTTTCTGTTACAACCAGCCCATTTCTTCAAAGGCAGAACATAATTTGTTTCGCAGCACATTATGGCAACAGTGCAAATTAGTTTTGCAGCATGTTGTATTAGAACTGTGGCTTATCTCTGATAAACGTAGGGAGTTTTACAGCCTGAATCCACCCTCTTTGTGTGTTGCGGAGAGGTGTCATCACACCTGGATTTGAAATTTGACATGTATTTATTTATTCAGTCAATTATCAACAGCATAAAGTAGTAACAAGAGAGATGAAAGACAGCAATTACAACCAGGATCTACAGGGAGATGTGGGTGCAATTATAGATTAGCAACAGCAAAAATAAATCAAATATGGTATATACTCTACATACCCATATCATAATAATACATGTATTTGCCTAACACAAATAAAACTAAACTTTAAAAAATACTGTATGTCCTGTAAAATGATTAGGAAATAATTAAGCAAAAGACTGATAAAAAATAAGGGTGCTTAATTGTTTAGCCAGTTTTTCCTCATTATCATTGCACAAGCAGCACAAAATTCTGCTACTGCACGAATGGTGGCTGGATTTCAGTCCTGGAGAAGATGGTGCATGTAGAAATTATCTGATCTGCGGAAATATCACCTGCCTTTGAATAGGGAGGGCAGAGCTGAAAAAAGAGAGCCCACCTCACTCACTCATTCTGGCTACTCTAGGCTGAAAGGAAATCCCTGCTTCTTAGGGGCCTTACATCCCCTGGCCCTTTGACCTGGGAATAGCAGCCCACTTTAGATCAACAGAGTTGGAAGGGACCTTGTAGGTCATCTAGTCCCATCCCCTGCCCATGCAGGAGGCTGTACACAGCCAAAGAAGAACTGAACATCCCGTCCCTCTGGCAGCACAAAAGGTGGGTGGGAGGGCAGAGCAGGTCCTGCAAAACGGATCCGAAAAACTAAGAGAGAATTGCAAGTGGAGGCAAAGAGCCCTGAAACAGCAGCTCTGAAAAACTGAGGACAATGGAAGAAGTGTCTATGGAGGTTCTTGGTCATCCAAGTCCTGGTTTGTCCCAAAAGTGCTTTTTTTTTCCCAAGAGATAAATGGACTTTATTGTTTTCTCTTTGAAAACGTTTCACTTCTCACTCAAGAAGCTTCTTCAACTCAGAGCACCTTTGGAGACAATGGAAGCTGACCGGCTGGGATCTCTAGCGAAGGAAGAAGAGGAAAAGGGCCCATAAAAGGTAAAGGTTCCCCTCGCATATACGTGCTAGTCATTTCCGGCTCTAGGGAGCGGTGCTCATCTCCGTTTCAAAGCCAAACAGCCAGTGCTGTCCAAAGACGTCTCTGTGGCCACATGTCTCCGTGGTCATGTGGCCGACATGACTAAATGGCAAAGGCGCACGGAATGTGGTTACTTTCCCACCAAAATGGTCCCTATTTTTCTACTTGCAATTTTTTACGTGCTTTCGAACTGCTAGATTGGCAGAAGCTGTGACACGTCACGGGAGCTCACTCCATTACGCGGTGCCAGGGATTTGAACCGCCGACCTTTCTGATTGACAAGCTCAGTGTCTTAGCCCCTGAGCCACCAAGTCCCCATCATAAAAAACAAAGCAGACCCCTTTTGAAAGGCAGTAGGAGAGGCATCATGCAGAAGTGTGAATTAATAAGCCAGTTGAAAAGTTTTGCAGGCACGGCATACAAATAAGATTCTGCATTAATAAATTGATGACAGAAGGCAAGAGGGAGAAAACTTCATACAGGGCCCAACGGTTGAGTCAAGCACCAATGGGACCACTCAATTCTCCATCCAATTTTCAGGGCCAGAAATTGGACTGGACAACTTTTTTTTTCAAATTTATCTCGGGGAAAGAAAAATCCTTCAACCACTTCTCGATGACCTTCAGCGCTAGGAGTTTCCACCTGAGGATTCCCCCACTCCTCCCGCCTTGGAGTCTTTTTTTAATGGAAGAACAGAGCACTGCGGAAGGGACTGTGCAAGGAGAGGGACAACATGGATGTGCTCTCCTAATTAGGTAAGAGCAAGAGTGTAAGATTTTGCCAAGAAAAGAGAAGGCAGTATAGACAGTTCTCAACCTACAACAGTTCATTCACAGTTACAACGGCACTGAAAAAAGCAACTTACAACTGTTTTTCACATTTACGACCATTGCAGCATCCCTGTGGTCATGTGATCAAACTTCAGACACTTGTCAACTGATTCCTATTTATGACGGTTGCAGAGTAGTGTCCTGGGGGGTCATGTGATCCCCTTGTTAGCTTCTGACAAGCAAAGTCCACAGGGAAGGCAGATTCGCTTGACAACGTTACTAACTTAACAACTGCATTGGTCATAATTTGGGACAAAGCTCATCTAACAACTGTTTCGCTTAGCAACAGAACTGTTTGGGGTCAATTGTGCTTGGAAGGTGAGGATATTCCGTAAGTGATTAACCAACAGAATAGTGTTTGCTATTCTTCTTCTATTACTCTCCTCCTTTTTTACTCTTCTTTTCCTTCCATTCTTCTCCTCCTTCTATTCTCCTCCTTCTCCTTCTATTCTTCTTTTTCTTTTCCTCCTTCCCCTTCTATTCTTCTCCTTCTCCTTTCTATTCTCCTCCTTCTTCTCTCCTCTCTATTCTCCTCCTCCTTTCTATTTTTTTCCTTTCTCCTCCTTCTCCTTTCTATTCTCCTAGTCCTCCTCTCTATTCTTCTCTTCCTCATCCTCCTCTCTATTCTTCTCCTTCTCCTCCTCCTCCTTCTATTCTTCTCCTTCTATTCTTCTCCTTCTATTCTCCCCTCCTCCTCCTTTTCCTCCTCCTCCTCCTTTTCTCTTCTGTTGACATTTTGCAAAATCTGACTTTCCCTCATATAGGGCGACCCATTTCCAAAACCACAGAGTTGCCAGGAATGAGGGTCCTCTTGAGCTTGAGAAGGAATAAAGGGGTTTCTTTTCCCATCTGTCATCAAGGATAGTCTCCAACCTTGGCAACTTTAAGCCTGGTGGACTTCAACTTCCAGAATTCCCTAGCCAGCAAAGTTGGCTGGGGGACTCTGGGAGTTGAAGTCTGCCAGGCTTAAAGTTGTCAAGGTTGGAGACCCCTGATCTAGGACACAACTTGACATAGCAAAACTGGATTGGAAGAACGGCATTCGCAAAGAGTAACCTACAGTCTTTGGAGAGAAGGGCTGCTAACAAGCAACATGATAAATGTGGGTCTTGAAAAACTATCTTTCCCTCTACCGTAGACCCAGACAAGGCTCTCCCTCAGGGACCCACACGTATGTCATTCCTCCCCCCACCCTCTGCAAGGCTCTATTCACCCCACACCAATGCCCAAGGGCTAAAAGAAACATAGAGAGCAACTGCAATCAGAAGACAAATATCCCAGAAAGTTTAACGCATGTTCTAAATGCCTGGCAAATCATTCTTTTTTTCCAAATGGGAAAAATCCAAATGGATTTGGACTGCTCCAATTTTGTGGTTTTTCCAAGCAGCTTTTGACACCCCCCCCCCCCCCCCCCCCCCNCCCCCCCCCCCCCCCCATCGAAGGAAGCGTCATGTAAAGATCCAGACATTCACAGGAACGGAATTCACAAACTAGTTTTGAGAATTCACAAACCTGGTTCGGGTTTTGCAATAAACTTGGCCCACATATTCCAGTCCTCCATTTCCATCATTTGTACATTTTAGTGATGTCATTCCTGGGGGCAGGTTCATAAAACATGGGAGGGCTCCAAACCAAAGAGAATGGAATATAATGGACAAATATGAGATGATATGAATGCATGAGTATAAAACAGTGGTCGCCAACCAGTGGGCCAGGGACCACTGATGGTCCATGAGAAAATTTTGTTGGTCCACAGAGAAATGTCACCCCCAAAGCACTCCCCCAAAGCAATTAATCCAGTCTGCGTAGGAACTCAAGGCTACGCCACCCACATGGCCTGCGGGAACACAAGGCTTGCGTTACTTGCATTGCGAACATGAGGTCGTGAGGGGAGGAAGGAAAGGATGGAGTGGGGGAACTTGCCCCACTCGCCCCACATGCCTTGCCTGGCCACCGGGCTGCTTCTTTCTTGGCTGCATGAGTGGAAAGCAGCAAAACTCTTTCTTTCTCTCCCCCAGACTCCACCAGAAATGAGTCTTTGGGACTCTGCAAAGCATCCTGCTCCAAGAGGCTGCACCATGCTGGCAGAGTTTGGGGGAGAGAAAGAAAGACTTCTGCTGCTTCTGCTGCTTTCCTTGTGTGAAGCCAAAAATATCTCTCCCCCCTTCCCCAAAAACGGAGCTGGAGACGATATCCTGCAATCCCAAATAAAGAACGATCAATCAGTAGGAAAACGGGATGGGAAATTTTCCTGCAGACTTTTGGGGGGGATTTTCCCAGGGTCTCTGGTCTTCAGGATTTAAAATTATGAGTTTGGTGGTCCCTAAGGTCCAAAAGATTGGTGACCCCTGGTATAAAAGATGGTTGTAAATATGTATATAACTATAGATAAATGTAACTAGAAATCATATGGAGCCAGCACTATACTCATAATATAAGGGAAAAAGGAAATGAACTGTTATATGTATCGTTATACTATAGCTTGTATGGCCAAAATGATGGTCAAGAAAGTCACACTGGATTCAATTGTGTTCAATATTTATTCAATAAAATTTATTATAAAAACAAGTAAACATGGGAGGGCTTCAGGCCTCCACAAGCTGCATACCCCAATAGAGGTAATCCTCAACTTTAGTGACTGTTCAAAGTTACAACGGCACTGAAAAATAGTGACTCGTGACCATTTTTCTCACTTATGAAGGTTGCAACCACTCCAGGGTCACATGATCAACATTCAAATGTTTGGCAACTGAAACTGTATTTATGATGGTTGCAGAGTATCCCTCTTTTGCAATCTTCTGACGAGCAAACTCAATGGGGAAGCCAGATTCACCTAACAACCATGTGACTCGTTTACCAACTGCAAGGATTCCCTTAACAAATGGGATAAGTAAAGTCCTAAAATGGGGCAAAACTCACTGAACCATTTTTATTGCTAATTTCACAGCAGCTGTGGTTGTGATTCCCTTAACAAAGATGACAAGTAAAGTCGCAAAATGGGGGGACATGCTCCCTTTTCAAAAAATGTGTCTCTTAAAAACAAGACATTTTGAGCTCAACTGAGGTAATAAATGGAGGAATCTCTCTATATAGAAAGTGACGCTTGTCTTTCTTTTCAATATTTCTTTTATTTCATCACAAACATTATGGTTTTCCTTTGGAAAGCTCCCAGCCAGCTGCTGATTGATAAAGGCAAACTCAAAACAGGTAAATCTTTTTTAAAAAAAAAATATGGGGAGGCGGCTGCATCTGATTTATTATTAAAATGAACTTTAAAAGACTTTGAGTTCTTTTTCAGGGGAGGGGAATGAAAATCTCTCTTCAAGGTGGCTGTTTTGCTACTGAATTTGCAGCATGACCTGAGGGAACATTGGGGGCCCCTGGAAAATAAGGATTGCACATGCCCCCACCCCCCAAGCTGCATGCTTCGGGGCTAAACAAAACCTCCTTTCTCACACAGGTGTGCACAGGCTCCACCAAGCAGTTGCATATCAATCAGGACACCCAGGTGAGCCTGCCCTGTTCCAGGTATTCTCACAGGAGTCTGCATGCTGCAACTGTTTTTCATTTTTTTAAATTACTGGCACGGAAGGTTTCCTGGTTGGAACTCAAGCGTTGTTTGGATCGTGCAATGCACAACCTTTTGCTTGCTGGGCCTCTCACATATGCAGGCCCAAAGGCATACAGGAAAGAGCCTTGGGCACACCGCTCTAAATAACAACTTGAACACACAAATGGAGCGCCTGCCAAAATCTTGTTGCATCTCAGGCGCTGGTGTCAATTCCAGAAAAGGGTGTGGAAATCAGCAGCTGAAAGCAAGCTGCTTTAATCCATGGGTTTCATCAACAGTGGAACATCAGTTTTGAGAAACAGAGAGATGGATATTTGATTTATGGGCGGGAGAATCCATTTTGGATTTCTCTAGATACTTCCAGGGAGCTGTGAATACAGAGATCCCACCTCCCCTTGGCTGTGCCTCACATTCTATTAAAGCCCTTTCCTTCCACCTCTGTTAAAACTCACTATCTGGATTTGTAGAACATGGAAAAAGACTAGGTGAAAATGGGGAACCAGCCGTTACATGTAGATGGAACAGCTTGCCCTCGGAAGTTGTAGGAGCGCCATCACTTGAGACCTTCAAGAAGAGATTGGACTGCCATTTGTCAGAAATGGTATAGTGTGTCCTGCTTGGGCAGGGGGTTGGACTAGATGACCTATAAGGCTTCCAACTCTGATTATCTGTTCTCTGTTATGGTGCCTGAAACCATATTATAGGTATCTGTTTGAACCCTGTGCAATATATATCACCACTATTTGTTAACCTACATTTCGGAATTATGAAGCGTGAACACAGAAAGTGGGATATTTATAATAGCTGAAATATTGCAAGATCCATCTGCTTAGCTGAAAATACTAAACATCAAAACTAATCTGGTAGGCTGGAGAGGAATAGTCAATTTGTTACTCAACAGCTTTGCTAAGGTGAAACTAGAATTCACCGTCTCCTGGTGATTGGCCCAAAGTCACCCTGTTGGCATTTATGCCTAACGTGGGACTGGAACTCACCATGTCCGGGTGATTGGCCCAAAATCACCCAGTTGCCTTTAGAATTTAGAATACTTTATTAGAATTAGAATTTCATATTTAAGTTGAACTAGAACTCGCTGTCTCCCAGTGATTGGCCCAAAGTCACCCAGCCAGCTTTCATATTTAAGGCAGGACTAGAACTCAACCCCATTCTGGTGATTGGTCCAAAGTCTTCCATTTGGTTTTCATGGCTAAGGCAGGACTGGAACTCATAGTCCCTGGCTTTCTAGTCTGATGCCCTTAATCACCAAACCAAAGTGGCTCTCAGTGATCAATTTGATGCTCATGAGGAGCCCATAAGCAGGGCAAGAGGCTCATTGTTCACCTACTTCATATGTTATCATATGAATCATACTTTATCACAAAAGCCAGCAATGTCTAAGCTCACATAACAGGTTCAATGTATTATGGTAGCCCATTATCTTTAAGGTGCAATAGTTAAGCGAACATAACACAACACAAAAGCAGGCAAGCTGGATGATAGTCAAGCCCATCACAAATATCTCCAGAAAGGTCCCGCGTGAGAAACAGAGGATCTACTAGGGCCACCATGAGTGTCAGAGCTTCCTTTTCTATGGTTTTGTTCAAGTCCATTTTAAAGCCAAGTTAACCATCTTGGTTCCATCTCAGTGCAAAGAGAGCTATTCTTCTTCATCTGCTGAGCCAACTACCTCCATTGCATGACTCCAATTTCTGAAAACATCCTTCACACAATGACTAACCTACTTGCTTGTCTTCCCGAGCATGCTCAGTCTGGTTCCTGCATCAGCTTATTTTGGGGCATTTGCACCATTTATTAAACCACAAAGTTAAGCTGCCAATCCTTTAAAAAGAAGTTAATCCAAGTTTTTAAAACCTTACACTTTGCACATTGGTGGAATTCAAATATTTTTACTATGGGTTCTGTGGGCATGGCTTGGTGGGTGTGGCAGGGGAAGGATACTGTCAAATGTCCAGTCAGAGGTGATATTTGCCAGAACCTGCTGAATACCACCTCTGACTTTGCACCTTCTTCAAATGCAGCCATTAGGTTCTTTCATAGGCTAATTAAACCTTGGCCACAGAGATCTGACAAAAGTGACTGATTTTCATCTTCTAAATTGGTTCTCTGCTCCTAGCATCACACATTTGGAAGGGAGCCCTTCATCAGTCACCCCTTTGGCTGGCAAAGGCATCCATAATTATCAAAGCCTTCTGACAGAAAGCTGTCCAACTTTGAAAACATCCATTCAAGAGAGTCCAGTGGCTCTCCAAATTGTAGGTTGCTCCCTCTCAATTAGGAAGTTTTTTTTCCCTAATCTTCAGTTGGAATTGATCTCCCTGCAAATTAAATCCATTATTCTATGTCCTGCATTGTAGAATGGGAACTGATGGATTCTAACTTAATTGCTACCATGATGCGAGCTCCAAATTTTATTTTTCTGAAGCTAAATATGACCAGTCCTTTTTGATCTACCCTGGCAAACCAGGTTTAAAATTAAGAGTTTTCCCTTGTCCTTCTCTGAATCCATTCCTATTGATCATAATCATTTTTCAAAGATCAAAGAAGCTACAGGATCATCCTTGACTTGCGACCAGTCATTTAACCATCATTTGAGGTTACAACAGCACTGAAAAAAGGGACTTATGACTGGTCGTCACACAACTATTGCACCCTCATCTCATAGTCACCTAATCAAAATGTTGGGATGTTTCGCCACAGGCATGTTATTTACAAGGGTTGTAGCATCCTGGGGCTCTGGGCATTGCCATTTGTGATTTTCCCAGCTGGCTTCTAACAAATAGAGTCAATGGGAGAAGCCAGGTTCATTTAATGACCACATGATTCACTTTATTACTGTGATTCATTCATGGCAAAACAATATTGTAAAATTGTGCATGACTCAAATAATTGACTTGCTTAGAAATGGAAATTCTAGTTCCAAATGTGCTCATACGTGAGGGATGACTTATATTTCTTTTGCAAGATTTTCCAAGCTAGATTCTAGATTTCTTGGACTACACTTCACATCATCTACAGTCATCACAATAGAATAACAGAGTTGGAAGGGACCTTGGAGATCTTCTAGTCCAACCCCCTGTTTAGGCAGGAAACCCTGTACCATTTCAGACAAATAGTTATCCAATCAACGCCCAGTGTTGGAGCATTCACAACTCCTGGAGGCAATCTATTCCACTGATTAATTGTTCTGTCAGGAAATTTCTGCTTCGTTCCAGGTTGTTTCTCTCCTTGATTAGTTTCCATCTGTTGCTTCTTGTGCTGCCCTCAGGTGTTTTGGAGAAGTTGGGGACAAAGAAGATATAGCAGCCACTAGCCCACTGTGCACCACAGTGGCTAGAGATGAACTTCTTTTTGAGAATCAAATAGCCAGAACTATTGTGAAGCATCACAAGCCTTATTTTAGATCCATTCTGCAATGTCAAAATCACTTCTGCAAGTAATCAGGTCCAACTTCCCACAAGACCACATCTCTGTTCCCTGGAGTCTTCCTCGGGAGGAAGAAATGGCGTTGGGGTGGAAAGATGAGCATATATGACATAGACTCTATGTGATTTCAGACAAATGGGTGTTCAGTCTCTTCTTAAAAGAAAGAACCCATAAATTCTGAATGCAAGTTGTTCCACTGATTAATTGTTCTATCAGGAAAGTTCTGCTTAGTTCTAAGTCGCTTTTCTCTTTGATTACTTTCCATCATTGCTTCTTGTCCTGCCCTCAGTTGCTTTGGAGAATAGGCTGACACCCCACCCCCCCTCTTCTTTGTGGCAGCCTTTCAAAACCTGGAACACTGCTATCACGTCTCACACACACACAACCCCGTCCTTATCTCTAGACTAGACGGTTTTGCCATTCACCACCAGCCCAACAAACTTAGATCTCATTCTGAACTTTCCAGCTCATTGAAATTGGTTTGGAACCTACCTACTGCTGCTATAAAACACACACACACACACACACAAACACACTACCCTTGTAGGTACCCAGGATGATTACGGCAGGTGATTAACAGAGAAACAAAAGCAGAAGAGCTGTGTTGTGGGATTGCCCTCGTAATTACAAAATTTGACAATTGCAGGTTGCAGAGCTCTCGAAAACGTTTTACAGGCCATTTCCAACCCTCCTAAAAGGAAAAAGGGACCGCTGCATTTATGACAGAGATGGGCACAATAAGTTCCCTTTGCAGGACAACTAACTAACCCCAACAGAGACAGTCAATTTCCCTTCCCAGCCTTAATTTTGCAACCCTTCCAATTACTCTGGTTTCGAATGCTTCCCCTCCCAAAAGCCTTCCCACGCACATCAGATCTGCCAGGCAGATTTTCTTCCAGGTGTCAAAAGCCACTTGGTCTTTGTAGCCAGTAACTCCAGTCTGGATCAGAAACTCCAGTCCACCCAGCAACTCACTTGCTTTCCTCCTCAAATTTCCCAGCTCGGCCATCCTGAATCTGCAGTTCTCCCAAAACTTTTGTTCTGCACATTTGCTAAGGAAGACAGAACAAGCCTGATATTTATCTCAACTCCAAAGGGAGTTAATTGTTTTGCTTTCTTCAGAGGAAAAAAAAGATCTCCGATAAACATAAGTGTGCTTCAAAAGCAGGATGGCAGAAGGTTAGGGGTGTGGATCAGAGGTGGATATAATCAGCAGGTTCTGACCAGTTCTGGAGAACTGGTAGCGGAAATTTTGAGTGGTTTGGAGAATAAATAGGTAAAATTCAGTAACAAAGATAAGCCTATGCTTAATTCAAATATACCAGTGGTGGGATTCATATTTTTTTTTACTACCGGTTCTGTGGGTGTGGTGGGTGTGACTTGGTGGGCATGGCATGGGAAGGATACTATAAAATCTCAATTCCCAGCCCACTTCTGGGGGAAGGTTACTGCACCTCCCCACCCCACTAACCTGCTTTTCAGCTCCGTTCTCCTATGCAGGGCAACAAAAGAAAACCCAGCCGATCAGCTGAGATTCAGGAGGCAGAGAATAGATGGGGCGGGGCCAGTCAGAGGTGGTATTTTCTGGTTCTCCGAACTACTCAAAATTCTTGCTACTGGTTCTCCAGAACTGGTCAGAACCTGCTGAATACCACCTCTGAAGTATACTATATACTCAGTCGTATTTTTCTATTGTTCGGCATAAAAAAATAAAGTTTCTGCCTTCTCACAACACACTGGGCATAAATCGGCCTGGCTCTTTTCAGCTTAGCGTGTGCCTAAATTCCCTTTCGCATGGTTATTTTACGGCTCAGTGTGTTGCATGAACATAACAATCTCAATTGCTTAAACCTGCTTACCTATGTTGAAGAGAGACTCAGCAAAGGAACAACCACTGTTCCTACAGGAGTCAAGAGGCCATTATGAGTAACAAGCCAATCCTTTATGAATTTCTCCATCCTCTTTTGAAACCAGGCGGATTGGCAGCACTGCAACAGTATAGCAATACCAATAGCGCTTAGACTTGTATGCTGCTTCACAGTGCTTTACATCCCTCTCTAAGCAGATTACAGAGTCAGCCTCTTGCCCAGAGCCATCTGGGTCCTCATTTTACCCACCTTGGAAAGATGGAAAGGGGGGTCAACCTTGAGCCTGGTGAGATTTGAACTGTGAAATTGCAGGCAGCTGGCAGGCAGCAGAAGTAGCTTGCAGTACTGCACTCTAATCACCTGCACCACTGAGGTGCAGTGCACTTAGACTTATATACCGCTTTACAATGCTTTAGAGCCCACTCCAAGCAGTTTACAGAGTCAGCATATTGCCCCCCAACAATCTGGGAGGCAGATTGTTTTACCCACCTCAGAAGGATGGAAGGCTGAGTCAACCTTGGTGGGAACTGTTGGAAGGTACTTAACCACTATCTTGATTAGTAACGGAAATGTTGAGCTCAATTATCATCATAAGCTGAGGATTATCTGTGTATTATCTAGATATGAGCCTTGGTCACGCAGGGACCCCTCATTCTGGGAGCTTGGCAGATTAGCTTGGTTCGTTGAACAACCGTGTTACCAACGTAACAATGGCATTGATTCACTTAACAACTGTGGCAAGCAGAGTTGTAAAATGGGGCAAAAGTCAACCAATGTCTTGCTTAGCAGACAGTGGGCTCAATGGCAGTCGTAATCTGAAGGCTACCTGTATTTCAAACTTCTTTCCCACGGTTTCGTTTAATATTCTAGAGAGTAACATTTTTTGAAACTTCCTCCTCAACATGACAGTCATTCCTCCCCATTCCTGAGGCCAGGGCTACCGTCTTTTCACAGCATGAGACTAGGAAAGCTTAAGTTTAACACTTCTATGCTACCAGCTGCTGACATCTCCCCTTCCACAGCATTTACTCAGAAGATAACAGGAGTTAAAATAGCGCCTCCATCCTCAGTCGGCAAAGTCATTGGCATAGGACTTAAAGCCACTTTAGGAAGTGTCTTGCTAAAAGCCTCTTATATCCCTCTCCTTTTCTTTTGTGATGGTTTGATTCTTAAAGCTGTCTCCAAGGTGCTTTTTCAAAAGGCAATTGGACTGTTTTCTTCCTTGAGGAGGAGGAAGAAGAGGAGGAAGGAGGAAGGAGGAGAAGGGGAAGGAGAAGGAGAAGAAGAAGAAGAAGAAGAAGAAGAAGAAGAAGAAGAAGAAGAAGAAGAAGAAGAAGAAGAAGAAGAAGAAGAAGAAGAAGAAGAAGAAGAAGAAGAAGAAGAAGATTAGCTTGAAAACTTTCTTGTGGCTGTTTGGAAGCAAAGCCAAGGGAGAACAACATTTCCTTCTTTCTATCATTATAAGGACTTGATCTTGTTGAGCTGACAGCCTATTCCACGCCCTGAACTTGATGTGGCCTTTTCCTGGGATTTTCCACCACACCCTGGAAACCCCAAATCCAGCTCAAAGGGGGCCTTTGAGGTGCCAAATCCAACAGGAGCAACAAGCCCCCAGATGCAGCTTCATATTAAAAAGAGGGGTTTTTTTCTACCCTTCCCAAGCAGCTCTAGAAAGAAATTGTGGTGCTTTGCTCCATTGTAACTGATCAATCGATTAAAAAAAATCAGTCGAGGAAAATTTAAACGAAGGAAAACAGAGTGAACCAAATAAATACAAGAATATGCTAACAGTGTAACAAAAGGTTAAGGGAGAAGAATTTGCTTGGAGACAAGCTAGCAAATATGAAAGCAAAAAGGCATTTTGAAAAAAATGGTCTGGTCTAGCAGAAGTAGTAATTTATTGATTGACTGGTCTTGTGACCTTATCAATAAAATAAAATAATAATTTAAAAATAAAGTAATAGATAAAATAATGAAAATGATATGAAGTAAAATAAAATAAAATAATAATAAAACAAAATAAATAAAATGGAATGGAATGAGGTGGGGTGGAATGGAATAAAATACAGTTCATAGTCTAATTTTGGAATAAGGAAGAAATAAAGGGATAACATACATATAGATGCAAATGAATCTCTCTTACAAAGTCCCCCAATTTGTTCCATATATCGGAGTTCATAGGATCATGGCCTTAGCAGTTCTACTCACAATATGTACAGTCTGAGCCCAGGAGGAAAGGTGTCAATTTGTGGTTGAGATCCCAGTGGGCTGTTCTTTCGAAAAGGTATGATAAAGATTTAAGCCTAAGGGGGGCACAGAACTGAAACTCAAACAAAATATGAGAAATATTTTCAACGGCCGGAGTACCACATATGCAGATTCTCTGAAAATATGGCAAGTGGTAGAAGCACCCATATTTGACCAGGGAGTCCAATAACACAAACCCTGTTCCAGCTTTGAAACCATGAAAAAAAACATTGCTAAGCCCATCAAAAGTAGAATCCTGTTCCCGGCCCCCAGGGTTTTTTTTTTGAGGAGGGGCACATTTCCTGTGGACTCTGTAGGCTAGAACTGCATAACCTGAAGCCTCCCCCCAGTTACTCAAATATTTGAGAGCTGTCTTTCCAAAGCCTGCATTCCCCCAAGACCACCCTGCTTCCTACCCAATGTGACTGAAGGGGAGACATATGATTAAAATACATGAGATTGGGGCATAGCTACATTTACAGTGTATGGAGGATGTGTATGGAGATTCTCAGTTATCCAGGTCATGGTTGTCCCCAAGGTGTTTTTCCAAAAGGCAACTGACTTTCTTGTTTTGTTTTGTTATTTTTCCTTTTGCTCTTCATTCAAGAAGCTTCTTCGGGTTTGCCTTTTCAGGAATTATTTTCAACTGAATGTCATTTCAAAGCCACATCTTGGCTTTTTAATTTTTCTATCCTGGTCCAAACCACGCTTGACCCCTTGTAGATTACTCAAAGGGAAAAATAAAGTCCCTCCCTTGGCATACCAAGCACAAATTTGCACAAAAGCAAGGAAGAAGGATGCAATGCAATCTACAGCCTATTTATTGGTAAATCACTACCATTCTATTCCTACAAAGGAAACTCAAAGTGGTGTCTTTAAAAAAAAACAAGCAAACAACACTTAGAGCAGTGTTGCTGAGAGATAAGGGGGGAGGGGCCATTTAATACAGGGTGACTTCAGCCCTGCAGCTCCTTAGAGCCCCACTGATTTAACAGAGCATAAGCTTTTGCAAATTCTCATCTCTTTCTCTTGCATAAGGGAGGCCATTAGCTGCAACAAGATGTGTTGAAGGCTGCAAACTTCCCAGACTTTAAAAAGAAACTAAATAACTTTATAAAAGTAATGAAGAGGTCCAAGAATACCTTGAAAAAAATATTTATGGGTCTTAGTTATCTGAAGCGAATGAAGAGGACCATTAACCCCAGAGAAAATACTATACCAGCCAGGATAGCCTGGCCCTCACAAGAGAAACAAGGGCACAAGCTTATCCATTGCCAGAAAGACCCTGTTAGTTAACTGCTCTCCAAAAGAGATTACAACCAAGATGAATTCAGGAAAATTTTAACCCAACCAACCAAGGTTCTTCACAATGTCATCCACAGTCGACCTAAGATTTCTTCATTGATCCTCGCCCTTTCTTCCCCATTAAAAAAAAAACTGTCAAGTCAAAAGAATACTTTGTAAGTTCTCCACCTCCACACTAACCTCTCTTATTATTCATCCTTATTTGGGCTGCTGAGGCTGAAAATAAGGAAATGGATGCATAAACACACCCCAGATCGAAAATCAAGTTCCTTCTTGCAGGGCGATTCAGAGCATGGCGTGTTTTCACCAGAAAAGAATTTTGTACCAATAAAGGAGAGTATCTGTGGCTCAGGGTGGAAATGAAAAGATCCTTGCTGTTCTCTGAACTTGTTTGGGTTTCTTGCAGATGTTTCATTATTCAAACTAAGTAACACCATCACTTATTATCACTAGCATTGATGATATTACTGGTTTGGGTAATGAAATGTTTTCAAAACAAACAAACTGTAAATAATTCTAAAGTTGACTGTAAAAAATATGATTTCTGTAATACAGTTGTCAAAATCTGGAATGCCCTACCTGATTCAGTTGTCTCAGCTACAAATTTTCACAGTTTCAGTCACAAATGGACTTCCATCATACTTAAGTGGTTAGTAGAGGGGGCATGCATAAGGGCACTAACGTCCTTATGACGTCCCTGTCATTGTATTTTTTTGTTTGACAAATTCCCATAAATAATAAAATTAACTAAATAATAATAAACAAACAAGCTCAGATAGCTCAAGGACCCCTCAAAGTATTTTGGATTTGCCTGGACTCCATAGCACATGGAGATGGGCAGTTTAAGGGACCCAAGACTATGGTTCTTTACTAAAGGATTATCTGTTTCCCATTTCATGACAATTACAGCAAAGTGTGAATGTTAAGAAACAATGGTAGCTGAGCGATTATAGTTTGTGACACAGTCAGTCAGATGTTCCAATAGGAGTTGGCATTTTTATTAACCTATCGAGTCCGTCCCAAGGATTCAGGATAAGCCAGGAGGTTGTTGTTGTTATTATTATTTCAGATTTACTCTTCAATTCAATTCATAGTCTGAGACTGGTAAAAACTTAACAGTTCAAGTCCTTAAACCAAGGGCCTAAGAACTGCTAAGGTAGCATCTGAGTATGTAGGCCATTCCAAGTAAGATGTTTTTTTTGCAAAGTCAAAATATTCAGGTCTAATAAGTTCAAATTTTTCATGTATCCAGGCAGCCCTTTGGGTATTGCTCCAAGGGCTCCTATTACTTACGGGTACAACCATTGACTTCTTCCTCCACCATTGCTCAACTTCAAGTTGCAAGTAACAATATTTCATTTTTTTCCTTCAATTTGTGCATCACCTGGTATTGCAATATCAATGGCCCTGACTTTTTTCCACAATAGTGATGTCAGGCATGTTGTGGGCCAGTTGTCTATTTGGATCTGAAAGTCCCACAGGATGTTGACCTGTTCATTTGCAAGAACTTTGTCAACTTGTGACAATGATGATATTATTATTGTTTTGTCTGCACACTCAAGCAAGACATACACACAGGTGTTAATAAGCTGGATGATCTTTGTTTCTAATAAAAAAAAAAAATGTTCCCCTGGCAGTCATCATTTCTCAGCTCCGCAAAGGGGAGGTTTTGGAAAAAAAAAAAAGGCACTGTAGCCTGTATCAACAAATTACACCTCGCGCATTGCCCCCTTTCTCCTGTTCGTACCCCTCTTCTCCATCGCCTGGAGTAAACGGCGGGGAGGGAGGTGGGGGGGTAGAAAGCCCAGCGGCCACAAAATTGGAGTTTTGGAAGGGAACAACTCCGCCAGTGTGAAGTTACGCTCCCCTCCCCCAACGAAAACAAGCATGCAGGAATTTGCAAAGCAGGATCTGCCAGAAACGCTGTGAAAAAGCAGTGGGGGAATTCATTGGAAACAGATGTCGTTTTTCAGCTGCGATGCTGAAAAATTCACTCCTTTCCCGACTTCCTAAAAACAAACTGGGGGAGGGGGGCAAAGAGGAGGAGGAGGAGAGAAAGAAAAGAAAGAGCAGAAGAAAAAAAACAAAAGAAGGAGAAAGAGAAGAAGAAGAAAGGAGACAAAAGAGAAGAGCAAAGAAGAAAAGGAGGAGGAAGAGAAGGAGAAAAAAGAAGAAAGAGAGGAAGAAAGAGAAGAAGGGGGAGGAAGGAGAGAGAAAGAAAGAGGTGGTTTTGGAAAGGACCCTCTTGCATCTAAGCGAAGGAAAGCTCCCAAATAAATAAGAGCGAGGCAAGAGGGGGGCGGATGCCAGGAAGGAGGAATCAAGAAGAGAGATCAAAACATTCCCATGTATTTTTTTCAACAGCTGTCCTCCTTTGGGTTTGAAATATTATTGCATAGATCAACATCTGGCAACGTTGTTAAAGCATAGAAACAAGCGCTTAACAGCACAAGAGAAGGTTCCAGTTGGGAAATCCATCGGCCTGCATAAGTCTTTCCACAAATTTCTTTTCACCCAACTCCCCCCCGCCGTCCCCCTCCCCAAAAGCAGGCATCCAGATGTCCATTCCTTTCCGTTTCATTCCCGNACATCCTAAAGTTTCCAAAGAACAATAAAATAGCATAAAACGCAGGACGGAGCAAGTGAATTCTGCTGTCAGGTCCACGGCGCCATCTTCCTCCTCCATGAGACCCCCCCCCCGCTCCCACCCCCAATAAAAGGAAATCAAATCGTAATGCAAAGCCTGAATAAATTAAAGTGAAAGGCGACGGGCGACGCACGCGCTGATTTCCAGAGGCTTTATGCTTCCTTTTGCACACTCTTCAAACAACCTCTGAGAAGGCTCATCTGGGGGTCTCGAAAGGAGAAGGGCCTTCTCGAGAAAGAAACCGGGGAGGGGGGGCTATAACTTCTGGAAAGGTCGGGGGGGGGCGGTGGATCTTTTCGGGACATCTGAGCCCTGGAAAGAAGAGGTCCGAACAGGAGAAGCAGATTCTCCCAGGAAGAGGGATCCACAAGATCCTGTCGGGATTCGGAACGCCAAAACGAATTACACCGGGAAGAGAACAGCCTAAATTCCGCATTCCAAACGGCAGTGTGTGAACTATGCTAAAGCGATGTTTCGGGACCCCTCGAACGGGCTCCGTCTCGGAAGAAGCTTCCCGCCAGCGAAGGAGACACAGTGGGCTGCCGACAAACTCTTGCCCGTTGTTTCGTCTCCCCTCCCCCAATTTGCAAGGCAGGCCGGTGCGGGGCTGGAAGGAGACCCCCACTCCCCCCATCCCGGTACGCTTCCCAGCCGAGACTTCAACTGACTATGCAGAAGGGTTCTTTCCAACTCTGCTCCTCCAAAGCCCCCTTTTTTTTGGCCGTCTCTCTCTCTCTCTCTTTTGCAAGGGAGACTCCGTCTTAGGCGAGAGACAAAGGCCGAGCAAAGGACGGGCGGTATTTTTTTATTTTTTTTAAATATTTTAACAAAAGGCAATCGGCCAGGGATGGGGCCAATCCGGCTGGGTTTACAAAAAACCGACCCGGCTCTAATCCGATGCTTTCTAGGAGGGGAGCCCAGGGCCGAAGGACGAGGCCTCGGGGCCAGCAACAGCCCGTCGGAAAGGGGGAATCCCGAGCAGGCTTTTTTTTTTTTTTTTTTNTTTTTTTTTTTTTTTTGGTGCAAAAGACCCCAAGTAAAGGTTCCAAGATTTAAAACAAAACCAAAACAAGAGCAGACAAAACAAAGGGGGACGGGGAGATGGGAAAAGAACCAGCGCTCCTTACCTGCGGGGAAGATGGAGAGCCACAAGAGGAAGAACTGGATCAGTCCGAGGGCTTTCGCGCTTGCCCCTTTCCCCATAACCATCCATCCAGCTTCAGATCTAACCACTAGGCTCTCCCTATAAGAAGAGTGGTTTCCAAGGAGAAGGAGAGGTGCGGGGCGGAGGGAGAAGGGAGCAGTGGCGGCAGGAGGAAGAAGAGGAGGAGGAGGAGGAGGAGGCACGGAAGGAGAGAAGAAAACGAGATCAGCAGAAGAACACACAGAGAAAACGGAGCAGCAGTCAAATATGTGTGTGTTGTGTGTGTGTTGTGTGCATAAAGGGAAAAGGCAAAATCGAGCGCCCCGTGGCGCAGCGAACTTCGGCAGCCGCAGCGAGCAGCCCTGTAGGAATGCCTTCCTCCACCCCTCCCGCCCCCGTCTCGCTTCCCTGCAAACAGCCCCGGCCGTCAATCACCCCTCCGGCCTGCCAATCAGCTTCCGTGGCTCGCTCGGCGTGTCTCAGCCACCAGGCGTGGGTCCCGCCTGCCCGGGCAAGGCGGAGATCGGGTGCCCCGCCAATCGCGCCAAAGGCAGGAAGCGAGGCTGCAGCTGGATGCCAGGCGCGCCAGGCAGGAGACCTGCCAGCCTCTGAAGAAGAAGCGGCCCTTTCCCGTGCAGACGGAATGGACGCAAAGGAAAGGGCAGAAAAAAGAGGGGAGTGGGTGGGAGAAGGCCGGGATCCTGTCCCCCTTGGAAAGGGTTTCTGTAACCTATCGGAAGAGAATAAGCAGAGTTGGAAGGGACCTTGGAGGTCATCTCGTCCAACCCCCTGCCCAAGCAGGAGATCCTATGCCGCAGTCCAGCCTCTTCCTGAAAGCCTCCAGTGATGAAGCTCCCACAACTTCTGAAGGCAACTTCCCTTCCATCCGTTGATGGTTCTCACTGTCAAAAAATTCCTCTTTATTTCCAGGCTGAATCTCTCCTTGATCAGTTTCCATCCATTGTTCCTTGTCTGGCCTTCAGGCGCCTTGGAAAATAGCTTGACCCCCTCCTCTCTTGCCTTGCCTTCAGAAGTTGTGGGAGCTTCATCACTTGGAAGCTTTCAAGAAGAGACTGGGCTGCCATCTGTCAAAAATGATGTAGGTGGGGGGCTGGATTAGATGACCTACAAAGTCCCTTCCAATTCTGTCAATCTGCATCCCTGTTATCTCTCTGTGGCAGCCCCTCAAATAGTGGAAGATCGCTATCATGTCTTTTTTGGCCCTTCTCTTCCCTAGACTAGCCAGGCCCAGTTCCTGCAAGTGTTCATCCTATGTTTTAGCTTCCAGTTCCCTAATTATCCTGGTTGCTCTTCTCTGCACTCTTTCTAGAAAATAAACTGACTATGGGCCCCACAGTTTATGGATTGTGATTTCAGGATAGTTAGACCATCTATAAATTGAGAGACTGGGTTTTATCATAGATTTTATCTGTTATTTATTATTTTATTATAAAAATTTAATTGTATATTTATTGAGTGTTTTTATTTGTTCTGGCCTCTGGTTTTTGGTTGTAATAAATTGAACAGAACTGCACTGAACTGAAGAAGCTTCTTGGATGAGAAGTAAAATGTTTTCAAAGGGAAAAAACAAAATCCAAGAGAGTTTAGTTGCCTTGGGGGAAAAAAAAAACCTTTGGGGACAGCCGTGAACTGAAATGATGGAGAATCTCCATAGTCTTTTAAACAAAGAAAAGGTCTAAGCAATTCCTGCCCTGGCTATTCCCGCAGGCCTCTCCCCCTCCCTGCCTCCCTCCCCCAAATCCAATTCAGAGGAAAATTTGGCAAGGCTGCCCCCCCACCCATTCCAATTTCTCAAAGGGTCCTGCTACAGGCCAGAGAAATTTTGTTTTCTCCCTTTGTATCTCATTCTACGAGATCTTCTCTTGTGAGCGAGCCATGGGTTGTGGGGGGGAGGGAGAATCAGAGGAGGAGAGCTGAGCGGGTTTGACCTCCCCCAGCCAGGCAGTGGTGCAGGCCAGAAGGGCCCCCACATGTGCCGAAAAAGGAGCAGTCTATGGGGCCGTGCAGAGACTTTGCAGCCGAACAAAGGCTGCCTTGTGTAACTCTTGTGTGCACCCAACTTGGCAGATGGTACCTTTCGCTCTCACCTCCTGCAGGAGACTCTCCCATCACAAGGCTGAGAGGTAAACTTCACACTTGTGGGCTTCTTCCAAAGTGGGCTGGGAACCATCCACTGTATTTTGATCTCTGCAGGGAGCAGTCCCGTCTTTTGCTTGGTCAGAGATGGATTTCCAATCAAGGATATTCCCCCCCCCACTTCTCTCTCTGTCTCCATCTTGTCATCCCCCCTCCCCATTGCATACATTTCAGCTGCATCCTCCATCTGCATTGGGGATCAAGGGGGTAGCATCCAAGCCAGGAGTGGGCTGCAAGGGGGTTTGCAGGGGTTCAGGAGCCGCTAGCTAAGATTCTGTCCACAAGTCTTAAAGTTGCCAAGTTTGGAGACCTCTGGTTTAGAGCATACATTATATTGCAATAGCACTTAGACTTATATACCACTTCACATGCTTTCCAGCCGTCTCTAAGTGGTTTACAGAGTCAACCTCTTGCCCCCAATAATCTGGGTCCTCATTTTACTGACCTCGGAAGGATGGAAGTCAAACTTGAGCCAATCAGGACTGAACTGCTGACAGCGAGCAATGAGTTAGCCTGCAATGCTGCATTCTAATGACTGTGCCACCACTGCCCTTCCTTCCTTCCTTCCTTCCTTCCTTCCTTCCTTCCTTCCTTCCTTCCTTCCTTCCTTCCTTCCTTCCTTCCCACTTAGCTCTTAGACTTATATACCACTTCACATGCTTTCCAGCCCTCTCTGAGTGGTTTAAGGAGTCAGCCTCTTGCCCCTCAACAATCTGGGTCCTCATTTTACCCACCTCGGAAGGAGGGAAGGTTGAGTCCACCTTGACCCAGTCAGGATTGTGGGAATCAAACTCCTGTGAGCAGAGTTAGCCTGCAATACCGCATTCTAACCACTGTGCTACCTTGGTTAAATCTATATCATTTTAACCCCCTCATGTGGTCTGTGGGCCACCTTGCTTTTCATAACTGCCAAGACAAGTATGCTTGCTAATTCAGTCCCTTTGCAAAAGAAACTACAAATCCCATCACCCCCAGCTTGGTTGTGCAAATGCTGATTTAAGGGTGTGTCAAGTGTAGCTGAACTTCTATACTGCTATTGACATCTGCTCAAGAACTGTTGTGAATGCGAGTTTCATTTATTAATTATCTGGACATTTTACGTTCCTGACATAAACAAAGCTGAATTCCAACCCTGGTTAATGAAACACACTTCCTATGTTCTTTTAATATGCAACGCCAACGTCAGTGGTGGGATTCAAATTTTTTTACTACCGGTTCTGTGGGCGTGGCTTGGTGGGCATGGCAAGGGAAGGATACTGCAAAATTCCCTCCCCTTCCGATCCCACTACCTGCTTTCCAGCTCCGTTCTCCTGTGCAGGGCAACAAAAGGAGGCCCAGCCAATCAGCTGGGAGTCAGGAGGCAGAGAATAATGGGGGCAGGGCCAGTCAAAGGTGCTATTTGCCAGTTCTCCAAACTACTCAAAATGCCTGCTACTGGTTCCACAGAACTGGTCAGAACCTGCTGAATACCCACCTCTGGCCTATGTCAATGAACATCCCATGGTTTAGGGTGGCATCCCCAACCCTCGATCTGTGGACTGGCACTGGGCCACGAACATGGCATGTCAGAAACCAGGCCATTGCAAACAAGTGAAAGCCCATCCATGGGATGCAGGCAGTACACGAAACCATGCCCCTTCTGGTCCATAGAAAAATCTCTCTCCACAGAACCGGTCCCTGGTGCCCAAAAGGTTGGGGGGCATTGATTTAGGGTGATTTATTGATTTATTCACTCTGCATGGACCTGAACAACTAGACACAAGAACAGTTTTTCCCTTGGAGGGCCATCACTCTGCTAAACAAATAATTCCCTCAACACTGTTCAACTATTACAAAGTCTGCACTACTATTACTGTTAATCTTCTCATCACTCCTTATCACCGTCCCCTCCCACTTGTGACTGTATGACTGTAACTTTGTCTCTTGTATCCTTACGATTTATATTGACTGTTTCCTAGTATGACTAATTGCTTATTTGCACCCTATGACTATTATTAAGTGGTGTACTTTATGATTCTTGACTCTTGATGAATGTATCTTTTCTTTCATGGACACTGAGAGCATTTACACTAAGACAAATTCCTTGTGTCCAATCACACTTGGCCAATAAAGAATTCTGTTCTATGGAAAGACAAAGAATGGATTCCTACAACTCTTTCTTTTCAGCTCTCCTTCGCCATTTAATGCTAGCCTTGCATGGTTTACGCTACAGTCAAGCATGCCACTCAAATTTTAAAAAACAACAAGAGATTGATGGCACCATTGTCATCACAATCTTGCAGACACCCCTGTCAGTCAAGATGCTCTGTCCTTGCAAGGGAAGTTTAATTAGATGGAAAGATGACCGATCCAATTGTAACTCAGTATGCGGTGCACAAGATCCACATTTTAGAGATTTTATCTGAACGTTCACCACACATGATTGTTTTTTTGTGCAGAAAAATAGGCAAAGGAAGGTGTGTGGGATATATTCGACACCTTGAATTAATTTTAAATATAATAAAGGTGGGAAATAGATTAGGTTAGATTAGATAGATAGATAGATAGATAGATAGATAGATAGATAGATAGATAGATAGATAGATAGATAGATAGATAGATAG
>BHFT01044441.1:42710-88255 GCA_004320025.1 Laticauda laticaudata
CCCCCCCCCCCCCCCCAAAATCCCAGCTTATGCAGCCTTTGAGATCTCTTCCAGTTATGGCTGGCCCTTCGATAAAATCCCAGTGAGAATGCTGTTTGAAATGGTGGAGGTTTGGGTTTCAAGTCACCCACAGGCCACTGTTTGGAGAACGTCTGCTTTATGCCACATTCTTAGTTGTGCTTTAAAAGTTGTAGCAACGTTTCGGCAGAATCTCCCCTGCCATCATCAGGCTTCTGTATAGAGTGGGAAAATACCCAAACAAAGCTGAATACTATATATATAAATACCCGCAAAAACATTCAGGTCTTGGCATGTTCAGGTCTTTTCCCATGTAAGATTGAGAGCATCTTGGCAATGTTTCAACGAGGTCCCACTCGCCATCTTCAGCTTCATGCTTGTGCGAGCAAAGTGTGATTGGAGCTGCTATCTCCCTATATATACTGGTGGGGAATGGGACCTCAGACCCTCATGCAGGGTTTTCCTTTTCCCCCCAGGCCTCAAAAACACAAGCAAGGGGTATATTGTGGCGGGTCTCTCCCTTCGATTTAAGTCCATCATGAACCGCATTGACCACAGTAGATGGCACTGTTCTCCCTGGAGCTTGAGGGGGGGAAATGTTTGGCTCAAAGGGGAGAATTGCATATTTAGAATAAATATCCCTTTAAACCGCAGAACATTACAACTGTTTCCCAGCTTCCCATTAAAATCTCAATTTTGGGGAAAGGAATCCATCTTGGTGGGAGGTGAGGTCAAACTGGCCACACTATTGTAATTGGAATAAACATGCAAATAAGAAATTATTATAGGATTGTTATTTAAGATATATAATTATTTAAGGAATATACAAGAAAACCAATAAGATAGTGTGGGGAAGGAAATGTCACATGGAACCTGATGAAGAACATATATGTATGTAGTATATGGTAATAGATAAAATGATTATATTGTTGCTAGCATATATAATTTGTTAAATGAAAAAAAAAGATGGAAAGTATGTGTAATGTAAGGGATTAGAAAGGGACCTAGTGTTAAAAATATAATGGGGGCAAAAGTAATGTCAACAAGGGGATAAATACTGGATAATATAAATTAAGATGAATTTAGGAATGATTAATTGAATTATATTATCTGATGAAATTTGCAAAAATGATGATTACAAGAACATGTATAAAAATGATGATATTAAGAATATAGGGATTGATATAAAGCAACAGATGAGAATTTTGAATGAAAAAATTGGCAATAGGTAATAATATGAAATCAGATAAGAAAGTTAATAGTTGGAATATGTAATTATGGTCATGTTTGCTTTAAAATGTTAAAGACCTGAAACAACACTGTCCACCCAAAGATGTATTTAAAGAAATAAAAATAAAAAATGTATTAAAAAAACTGGCCACAATCAAGAAGCAGGCTCAAACTAAAGCAAAGATTTGAGCATCGCAAATGTTAAACTCACAAGTACACCTACACACTCCTGTTTAACAACAAAACAACAGGCTTAGTGAAGACATGGTGAGAACTCTCCCCAGTGAAGATGAAAAATTACCCTATGAATGATATAAGACATGCTATATTATGAAGCTGGACAATGACAGCCTTGGATTCAATGAGTTGGGGCTGCCAATGGCTGGAACTACTCTACCTGTTAGTGCAAGGAGTCCTCAACTTACAACCAGAGTTGGAACCAGAATTTCTGTGGCTAAGCAAGACAGTTATTAAGTGAATTGTTGCCAGGCACGAATGATCACATCCATACCTGCAGAGTTCACACTGGGCTACTTTATTGTTTTGTGCTTGTTTTACAAGAATCTTCCCAGACTGGCAATTTTTGCTTGAAAAAGGACCTGATAAGGCTCAAAGGCATTCAGCAGGAACCAGACCTTGCCCTCTTGTGTTTACGTAGTGAGTCCATGCTAATTCCCTATTTGATCCCTCCTCCCAATGGGATGATTGCTCTCCAATATCTGTCCCTGTTTGTATGGCCTTTTTTTGTTGTTGCTTTGTTTGTTAAGTGAATCATGCAATTGTTAAGCAAATCCCATTGATTTTGCTTGTTGGAATCCAGCTGGGAAGGTCACAAATGGGGATCACGTAACCTTGGAACACTTGTAAACATTATAAAATATATGTCTGCTTCTAAGTGCCATAATTTTGATCACGCAACCATAGGGATGCTGCGACAGTTGTAAGTGGAAAGACCAATTATAAATCACCTTCTTTTCAGTGCCACTGTAACTTTAAACAGTTGTAAAATGAATGGTTATAATTCAAGGACTACAAAGGAAGCTACAAAGGAAGCTTATAAGGGCTGGCATTGCCATTCTGGTTTGTTTAGACCATATAGAGGTGAAACTGGAAAAATATGAATATCATGCAAAAATTCATTTATTTCAGTAATGCAACTTAAAAGGTGAACCTAATATATGAGATAGACTCATTCATGCAAAGCAAGATAGTTGAAAGCGCATGAATTTGGTCATAATTGAGATAATTATGGGCACCCCCGCCCCCCCCCCCCCCTCACAGCTCATGAAACCGCAAATCCACAATCTCAGAAAATCTAGAATTATTGTGAAAAGGTTCAATATTCGAGGCCTCAAACTATCCCACTCTAATCAGCTAATTAAGCCATAACACCTTCAAAGGGCTTCCTGAGCCTTTAAATGTCTCAGTCTGTTAGGTAGGAATCACAATCATGGAAAGACTGCTGACCTGACAATTGTGCAGAAAACCATCACTGACACCTTCCATAAGGAGGGAAAGCCTCAAAAGGTAATCTCAAAAAGTTGGATGTTCCCAAAGTGCTGCTCAAAGCACATTAATGTAAAGTTATATAAAGGAAAAGTGTGAAGAAAAGGAAAAGAAAAGTGTGGAAGAAAAAGGTGCACAAGCAGCAGGGATGAGCACAGCCTGGAGAGATTGTCAGGAAAAGGCATTCCTAAAGTGTTGGGGACTTTCACAAGGGAGTGGACTGAGGCTGGAGTCAGTGCATCAAGAGCCACCACACACAGACGGATCCTGAACATGGGCTTCAAATGTCGTCTTCCTCTTGGTCAAGCCGCTCCTGAACAACAAACAAGTCAGAAGCATCTTACCTGGGCTAAGGAAAAACAGAACTGGTCTGCTTGCTCAGTGGTCAAAGTCCTCTTTTCTGATGAGAGCAACTTTTTGCATCTCATTTGGAAACCAAGGATGCAGAGTCTAAAGGAAGAATGGAGAGGCAACACTGCAAGATGCTTGTAGTCCAGTGTGAAGTTTTCCACAGTCTGTGTGAATTTGGGAGCCATGTCATCTGCTGGTGTTTGGTCCACTGTTGCTTCATTCAGTCCAGGTCAACGCAGCCGTTGTCTACCAGAGATTTTGGAGCACTTCGTGCTTCCTTCCGCAGATGAGCTTTATGGGATACTGATTTCATTTTCCAGCAGGACTTGCACCTGCCCACACTGCCAAAAGCACCAAAACCTGGTTCATGACCGTGGGATACTGTGCTTGATTGGCCAGCAAACTCGCCTGACCTGAACCCCATAGAGAATCTATTAGTGCATGCCAAGAGAAAGATGAGAAACATGAGTCCGAACAATGCAGAAGAGCCGAAGGCCGCTTTTGAAGCATCCTGGTCTTCCATAACACCTCAGCAGTGCCACCAGGCTGATAGCTTCCATGCCACACCACATTGAGGCAGTAATTGCCTGCAAAATGGGCCCAAACCAGTACTGAGTACATATCCATACTTATACTTTCCAGAGGTCTGATATTGTTCTACTGTACAATCCTTGTTTTTTGATGCATGTAATATTCTAATTTTCTGAGACTTGTGATTTGGGGTTTTCATGAGCTATCAAGCAAATTAATTATGACAATCAAGCAGCTTGAACTATCTTGCTTTGCATGTAATGAGTCTATCTCATATATTAGTTTTACCTTTTAAGTTGCATTACTGGAATAAATGAATTTGGCACAATATTCTAATTTTTCGGGTTTCACCTGTAGCAAAAACAACAACCTTCAGACTTATATACACTTCCCAGTGCTTTACAGCCCTCTCTAAGTGGTTGACAGTTCTTTTATAAAATGGTTCTCTCTTCTTCCGAATCTTTCTTTCTTTTTTCCAGAGCACAACCTGAGCTCCCATCTTTGACAGAGAGGTAGATTAGAAGACCTCCAAGGTTGCTTCCAGCCTTACAATTCTATGATTCCATATTGCAAGCCAATCTTCCCCTGTTCGTTGAGAATCCTGGGAGTCGTAGTTCAAGCACATCTGGAAGGCCCTTTTGCCTTGCCTCTTGGGGTGCAAGATGGAAGGACAGGCCAAGCTGCATGTTTCTCTCCTTTCTGGTCCACTGCAATCTTCCTTCGGGATGACTGGCTGGATTTGTCAGCTAACAATTCTCTGGAAAACTCTACTCTTCCCATCTGTTTTCCATCCTTCTACAGTTTGAGCAGCTGGTTAGCTGCCCATCCTGTGATTTGAACTTTGCACTGTATTTTCTTTTTTTAACTCTTCCAATTTGTCAAAACACAGCAGGAATAAGGTTTCGGGCGATGCTTTTATTTTCCCTCTGCATGCGATTTGTTCTATACAATAGATATTACATAAAACAAATGAAATGCGGAGAGGGAAAAAGACAAAGGCATTTCATCCTAATCTGTTCTTAATCTTGTATTTATTGTGGATGTGTTGTATTCAGAGCAAATTCTTGGTGCTGCATTCACAAAGGACAAAGTTTAGCTGGATCGATGGTGGGTGCATTCACACAAAACGTGGCTGGTTCCAAGTGTAATGACAGCTTTTGTGCATGTGTTTATGTGTGCATGTACCTTAGCATTTTGTGTGAAAAAGCAGGTTAATCCAGGAAAGAGGTTAAGAATGACACAAGAAGAAATGATTAGAAAATAGTAGATAATAGAACATAAATGAAAGTTTTGGGGTAAACCTAGAAAAGCCAATGCAAATTTATAGTTGTATCTGTTGTAGAAGAAAGCTGGAAGTTATTTCTTTATATTTTCCTTCTTGGCTTTGCTTCCTCTTTTCCTTTTTTTCCCCAAATGAGAGCATTTGCACGAAGACAACTTCCTTGGGTGTCCAATCACACTTGGCCAATAAAGAATTCTATTCTATTCTATTCTATTCTATTCTATTCTATTCTATTCTATTCTATTCTATTCTATTCTATTCTATTCCATTCCATTCCATTCCATTCCATTCCATTCCATTCCATTCCATTCCATTCCATCCTATTCTTATTGCTATTCTATTCTATTTTATTTTCTTTCTTAAATATTAGTTTTTGTTAGTTTTTCTCTCCTTAATTTTTTTTAAAAAATTCCAGTAAATTGACCAAAAATACAGGTGGTCCTTGACTTATGACAATTGAGCCCAACATTTATCTTGCTAAGTGAGACATTTGTTAAATGAGTTTTGCCCCATTTTGCAACCTTTCTGGCCACAATTTGTTAAGTGAATTATTGCACTTATTAAATTGTTAACACAGTTGTGAAGAGAAGCTGGTTTCCCCATTGACTTTACTTGTCAGAAGGTCGCAAAAGGGGATCACATTGTAGTAGTAAAATCTCTAGAAATCTCTAGAATTCTTTATTGGCCAAGTGTGGTTGGACATACAAGGAATTTGTCTTGGTGCAAATGCTCTCAGTGTACATCAAAGAAAAGATATATTTGTCAAGAGTCAAGAGGTACAACACTTAATAATAATCATAAGGTACAATAAGCAATCAAATCATTCTAGGAAACAGTCAATATAAATCCTAAGGGATTTAGGATTTTAGGTCCCATACCTCTGGGACACTGTAACTGTCATAAATACGAGTCAGTTGCTAAGCATTTGAATTTTGATCAAATAACCATGGGGATGCCGTAATGGTAATCAGGGTGAAAAATAGTTATGTCACTTTTTTTTTCCAATACTATTATAACTTTGAACGGTCACTAAATCAACTATTGTCAGTCAAAAACTATCTGTATAAAAGAGAGTTGCATGAATACTGGCAGCCTGTTGATGGATGGGTGCATGCACAATCTATGAGAAATGTTCATAATTTCTTAGATGCACCAGATGAGCCACAATCTTTGGCCATGCTCTCACAACGCATGAATCTGGGATACACAAGGTGCAAGCATGTTGCACCAACAGATTAATCTAAACACTGCCCCTGAGATGGTTAGTTTCAGCCCCAGCCAGCCTCTAGCACATGGAAATGTGTGCATTTTTTTTTAAAAAAAGGAAAGGAGCTAATTAAATCAATTAGTGGGTGTAAATTTGCCTGCCCGGGCTTTAAAGATATTTTCTCTCTTTTAGAAGCGCTCTTGTTAAAAAAAGAGAACCAGTTGTGTAATTAACTGTGTATGGAACATAGCATCAGAAATGGTGTGGAGTATCCTGCTTGGGTGGGGGGGGGGGTTGGACTAGATGACCTACAAGGTCTCTTCCAACTCTGTTAACCTGAATCTATCTAAGGTGGGCAGAATGCTATAACCTGCCCACCTAGAAATAGCTCCCATCCCTTCATTTCAGGAGAATTTCTTTTGCGGTCAATGCTGAGAGGGTTTAAAAGGAAAATGGGGAAAGAGGCAGGGAGGAGGGAAGCCTTAGAATTGAGGAATGGATCTTCCTTTCTGCAAAGAAACACCAGTCTTAACCTCTTGCAAGGTGTTGGTTTCACACAAGCCCCAACCTCAACTGTAGTTTGGGTAAGGAGGGCAAACTCAGCTGGTGTGGCCTTAATCAGCAGCAAAATGTAAGGATGGCATGACTGTATGGTTTGAGAACTTGCAAGGATATTGGAAAGCTATTATTTGTTGTTGGTTGGTGAGTGAGAGATGATGAGGATGAGGATGATTACAGAAAATTTTACAAAGCATTCCACTTTTTTTCTAGTATCTTTTGCCAAACTGATTCCCATGCCATTTAAGACAGCTCATTACTGGAGAAAAAATATATATAACTCTCTCTCCCTCCCCCTTCCCCCCTTCTCTCTTCCTCCTCTCCCTCCTCCCCCATCTATCTATCTATCTATCTATCTATCTATCTATCTATCTATCTATCTATCTATCTATCTATCTATCTATCTATCTATCTATGCATCTNTCTATCTATCTATCTATCTATCTATCTATCTATCTATCTATCTATCTATCTATCTATCTATGCATCTATCTATCTAATCTATCATCTATCATCTCTCTTTCCCCCTCCCCCTCTCCCTCCCTCCCTCCCTGCAGCTATCTATCTATCTATCTAATCTATCATCTATCATCTCCCTCTCCCTCCCTCCCTCCTTCCCTCTATCTATCTATCCATCCATCCATTCATATCTATCCATCTATATCTATCCATATCTATCATCCATCCATCCATCCATCCACCCATCCCTTTTTCTCTTCCATTGCACTGCTATAAATTGGCTTGATGCCACCAGGATTGGTAAAACACACTAAACCCAAGTCAACCAAATGTTCGGGGTGCGCTCGTATGACAAGCCATGTCCGAACAGAGAGGTTTTGGCCCAATAGTTTGTGCCTACTTTACATGCCTCAAACAGCACATGGATTCCCAGAGTCCCATCCACCCCTTTTAGCCCTAGTCTAAGGTGTTGTGGGAAGCCAACCCGGGCACCTGACACTCTCAGTTCTAAGGAGTGTGTGTCAGAGAGAGAGAGATTCCATGCTAGATCCTGGGTATCAGAATCACGGACTGACAGTTGAGTGATTTATTTTCTCAGAGGAACCAAACCAAGGAAGACCAAGTTTTCACCCAGGAAGGAAAGGGCATCTTAATTTGGACTGGGAATGAATCTAATTGCAACTGTCACCTCCAGCTGTCTTCACACCTTCCTGAAGTGGTTTTATATAGTTTTCACTTTGTCTGAGATATGATCACTGTCCCACCTCTCTGGGCTGGGCTGGCAGCTTACAACTATTGTAGATCTACTGAGAAGTAAACCTGGGTTGATTCGGTGCAGGTACCTTCCTTACAGGCACTGAGAGTGGTAGCCTTACTGCTCGCTGTGCACAAACCTCCTTTTTATGCGCAAATAGCACCCTGAATCCAGGAAAGAGATTGTCTCTCTCTCTCACACACACCCAAAGACAAAAACCTTACTCCCAAGTAAGCTTCTGCAAACTTAGCCGGTGCGGTCGAATCTAGCTGCGCTCCCACTTACTCCCGAGTAAACCTGCATGGGCTCTGTGTGTGTGTGTGTGTGTGTGTGTGTGTTACAGCCGGTTGGATTAAACATCTTAGTCACATCGTCGGATAGAATGATCCCTTCTGGAAGAACCGCACAGGAGAGAGTTCGGTGTAGTTTACTCTCGGGTAAAGGTGGGGATCCAGATGTGCTTTTAAAAAAAAAAAAATCAGGGGTAGGGAAAAAGATTTAATTTCCGAGAAAGTGGCGAAAAGAGATCAAGCGCCGGAAAGGAGGGGAAAAATGGCTTTATTTTAAAGGAGGTTAAAAAAAAGTTGCCGAATTTTAGTGAGGTAGGGGATACGTGGGGTGGGAAATCCCCAACAGGTTCCCTCGTCTTAGCAAAGAGATGCGGGGAGAAAGGGGGACAGGCAGGACGGTAAGCCTCCCCTCCCTCTCGGAGGAGGAAATTAAATGAAATAAATAGCCGGAGAAATTATGGGGAGGGGTAGACGCGGTTCTTATTCAAGGCGTGGAAGCGAAGATTCCCTCCTCCTCCTCCTCCCAGTCCTGCCTGCCTCCCCCGAAACCCCGCGCCCCGCTATTTCTCCGGGACCCATTTTTGGAGGGGGCGGGAAAGGGGGGCGCGCTTACCTTAGCGGCTTCATGAGCCTTTCCACCTGGCGGGGAGGGAAGGTGAGGCTGAAGCGGACAGCCGCGGAGGGTCCTTCGATGCAAAGGCGCGGGTGGGGTGGGGGGGATGGAGAGAAGAGGAGGAGGAGGAGGAGGAGGAGGAAGGGTGGGAGCAGAATTGTCCGCAATGGAGTCACCCCCTCCCTGTAGAGTTAAGGGCTGGCGGCGCCCCTCCTCTCCCAGCCGCCCCCCCCCTTTCAGCAGCTGGAGGACTCCGCGCAGACCCCGCTCGCCGCCGCCTTCGGCTCCAGCTGCATCTCTGCGAAAGGACCCGCTGCAAACCGAACCGCCTCGGGGGAGGGAGAGCGCTTTCTTTCCCCTAGGCGATGCCAGCCTTGCCTCCGCCTTTCTCGGGGTTTGGGCTGGGGCTTTGGCTGGGGAAGCAGCGCCAGCCGTAGAAGAGAAGGGGTGTGCGGAGCGGGGTGTGTGTGTGTGTGTGTGATAGCCCCAATAACTGCAGCTTGAGAAATGCAACGGGGAGGAAGGAAGGGTCGGAACAGATTTGTGTTTCCCCTCTGGGGAGCTAGTTGTCACTCTAGCCTTGCAGGGATTAATTGGCAATAGCCTTTAGACTTATATACCGCTTTTCCGGTGCTTTACAGCCCTCTCGAAGTATGTTTACAGAGTCAGCCTCTTGCCCTAACAATCTGGGTCCTTATTTTATAGGTCTAGGAAGGATGGAAGGACGGAAGTCAACCTTGAGAGGGTCGGGATGGAACTCCTGGCAATGGGAATGCAGAGTGAGCCTGCCAGACTGCATTCTAACCCCTGAAAAGCAGAAGTGTTTTACTGAAGACTGGGGACAGGCCTCTTCCTTTCCTACAACACCAGGCCATGAGATCCCTGAGCAAATATGAGGCAGAAAGTTCTTTATTGCCTCTGTAATCACTCTTTGGAGGTAATCAATCAATCAGAATAGAGCTGGAAGGGACCTTGGAGGTCTTCTAGCCCAACCCCTACTGAAGCAGCAGATCCTCTATCATTTCAGATATATTGTCCCTTCTTAAAAGCCTCCAGTGATGAAGCACTCATAACTTCTGAAGGCAAACAGTTCCACTGGTTAATTGTCCTCACTGCTAGGAAGCTTCTTCTTAATTCCAGATTGTTTAATCTGCTTCCATGTATTGCACAATAAATAAGTGCTTTTTCAATTAATTGAAAATCTACCTATCTATCTATCTATCTATCTATCTATCTATCTATCTATCTATCTATCTATCTATCTATCTATCTTATTTATCATCTATCTGCCATCTAAGCTATCTATAGTTATCTACCTACCTATCTGTCTGTCTGTCTATCTCATCTATCATCTATCTATCAATTTGATGAATAACTCAAAGTCAAAAACCCCCACCAAACTCCACCCCCCCCTTCTCTGCCCTTCAGGACATAAAAAGAACCAGATTGGATCAGATGAAAGGCATCTCTGAAGCTTTCTCCTTCCACAATTGTTAGCCAGATGCCCAGGATAAGAACAGAAGCAGAAGGAGCAGGATAGCATCCTTCCAGCAACCTTTACTTCACATCAGGGGAGGCCATTGCATTGCATTGACTGACAACTTTTCATTTCGCGACCTTTGTAAATCACAATGGTATTGAAAAAAGTGACTCCCAGTCCTTACACTTAGCACTATCACAGCATCCTCCCCTCCCACCCATGATCAACATTTGGGCTTTTGGCAACTGTTGTGTCTTTATGACAGTTGTAGTATCCAGGGTCAGGTGATCACCACATGTGACCTTCCCAGCTGGCTTCAGACAAGCAAAGTTAATGGCATGATTCCTTAACAACTTATGTGATTCGCTTAAATGCCATAGCAGATATAGATTAACAGAATTGGAAGGGACCTTATAGGACATGTAGTCCAACCTTCCACCCAAGCAGGAGACCCTACACCATTTCTGACAGATGGCAGTTCAGTCTCTTCTGGAAAGCTTTCAGTGATGAAGCTCCCACAACTTCTGAAGGCAACTTCTGTTTATTGGTTCATTGTTCTCACTGTCAGAAACTTTCTCCTTAGTTCCAGGTTAAATGTCTCCTTGTTCAGTTTCCATCTATTATTTCTGATCTGGCCTTCAGGTGCCTTGGAAAATAGCTTGACCCCCTTTTCTATGTGGCAGCCACTAAAATATTGGAGCACTGCTATCATGTCTCCCCTGGTCCTTCTCTTTACCAAACTAGCCATGCCCAGTTCCTGCAACCTTCATATGTTTTAGTCTCCAGACCCCTAATCACCTTGGTTGCTCTTCTCTGCACTCTTTCTAGAGTCTCAACATATTTTTTATAGCAAAAAAAGGTGTAAAATCAAGTATGACTCACTTAAAACCTGACTTGATTAACAACAGGTATTCTGGTCCCAAGGATCATAAATCGAGAACTACCTGTTCTGTGCCTTTCCACCAGCTGAGAATTTGGAAGAGAATATGGTGCGGAGGAAATCAATGGGAAAGCTTACAAAGCACCATCTGAAGTAACAGTGTCTATCTCTTCTCAGTCTACTAGTTCAGGGATCCACAACTCCTGGACCACAGACAAGCATCAGTCCGTGGTATAACAGAAACTGGACCGCACAGAAACTGGATGCAGGCAGCACACAAAACCACACACCCCTCCAGTCCATGGAAAAATATAGAGTATCAGAGTTGGATGGGACCTTGGGGGTCTTCTAGTCCAATCCCCTGCCTAGGCCTATCCCCTGCCTAGTACCCTACACCACTTCAGACAAATGGTTATCCAATCTCTTCTTAAAAACTTCCTACACTGGAGCATTTGCAACTTCTGGAGGCAAGTTGTTCCACTGATTAATTGTTCTCACTGTCAGGAAATTTCTCCTTAGTTCCAGGTTGCCTCTCTCCTTGATTAGTTTCCATCCATTGTTTCTTGTCCTTACCTCAGGTGTTTTGGAGAATAGCTTGACCCCTTCTTCTTTGTGGCAGCCCCTGAGATATTGGAACACTGCTATCCTGTCTCTCCTAGTCCTTCTTTTCATCAGACTAGACATATCTCTCCATGGAACCAGTCCATGGTCCAGAGGTGGTATTTAGCAGGTTCTGACCAGTTTTGGAGAACTGGTAGCAGAAATTTGGAGTAGTTCGGAGAACCGGCAAATACTACCTCTGACTGGACCCACCAACCCCATCTATTCTCTGTCTCCCAAGTCCCAGCCGATTGGCTGGGTTTGCTTTGGTTGCCCTGCACAGGAGAATGGAGCTGGAAAGCAGGTTAGTGGGGTGGGGAGGGAATAGGCATTTTGCAGTATCCTTCCCCTGCCAAACCCACCAAGCCATGCTCACCAAGACTCCACAGAACTGGTAGTAAAATTTTAATCCCACCACTTCCGTGGTGCCCAAAAGGTTGGGGGCTGCTGTTCTAATGTACAGATATTTTCAAATATTATTAGAAAAGAAATACCATGGATTAAAACAGGCTAGGCTGAAATGGATTGACTAATATGTTGCTGTCTGTCACAGGAATGCAGTCCTGGTGTTCAAACGTCATTCCTACCTACTGCACCAAAGGGAGTCAATGCCTTTTCTTTCTTTCCCTCCTTCTTTTCCACACTTTCCCCTTCCCTATTTCTCCTTCTTTTTGCTTTTGTGTTTTTTGCTTTTGTTTGTTACATCATAAATTAATAAAATTGTTATAAACATTTGTTAAAATAAGGAATGCAGTCCTGGTGTTAAACCACACTTGGTTTTGCATTGTGCAGGTTCTTCGCCCCAGAAATCAGCTGATGTCCCTGTTTGTTGGAATGACCTCTTGTGGTTTCCCTGCGCTGATCATTAATGGGGTGAGCAGAGCTGGGCTGTGATTTGTTGGTTGCAAAAGGTGTTTATATACAAGGCTGTTGCTAATCTGAAATGGGGCAAGGATAAATTGAGAAGTAAAGGGGTGTGTGTGTGTGTGTGTGTGTGTGTGTGTGTATCTATAGCAACAGGTCCCTTCCTTGCCAAAGCTGTTAACAATTTCTTTCTTAACAACACGTGATTTGCTTTAAGCCTGTATTGATATACTGAGTGCATACATGCAAACAAACATAAAAGACTGCAATCTTATCTATAGGCACCTTAATATACACTTGGCAAACATCTGCGCCAAGAACCATCTGGGAACATCCTCTTTGTTGGGATGGGAAGACAGTGCAAACAAACTCATGGGTTATAGCCTAGGAGCAGAAACAGGCCTGGGCAAGTTGGATTTTCTTTTATTTTTTCTTTCTTTCTTTCTTTCTTTCTTTCTTTCTTTCTTTCTTTCTTTCTTTCTTTCTTTCTTTCTTTCTCTCTCTCTTTCTTTCTCTCTCTTTCTTTCTCTTTCTCTCTTTCTTTCTTTTTTCTTCCCTTCCCTTCCCTATCCTTCCCTTCCCTCTAAAGAGAGAAAGATGGAGCAAAAAAGCAGTTACTTTTACATCGTCTTGGAAAGGTTAATTTCACAAGAACAAGAAAAGATAGAGCGAATATGCCCAGAGGGGTTTCTATCATTCTTTCACCTCTCCTGCTTAGACAAGCAAATGTCTAAGATATTTAACAAACACAGAAGGCAACTGGCACCAGTTTTTGATAGGGAAACATTCGCTGGCACGAAGGTTCTGGAATCCCAGAAGTCCTTTAGCATCAAATTCCCTTCGAAACATTGAACCAATTTAGTCTTAAGCCCTCCAGATGGTGTCCTGGGCTTTCTTCATTCTACTAGCAGCTCCGGATCCAGTTGGCTATGCTGGCTGACCTGGCATCCTCCTGGTGCTGCTCATTGCCTTATGCCACCATTTAATGCTGAGCTCTTGGGGTCTCAGCTGTCCTTTTTAACATTTGCATTAGGCTGAAAACAAGCTTCTATCCCAGGGCAGTAACTCTATTGAATTCTACTATACAATGCAATATTAATGTAATATTAGGGGTTTTCAATTCAATTGTATAGAGTGTGAAGGATGTGGGTTTGTGTTTATTTTCATAGTCATAATGTACACTGAAGATGGTGTTTAATTTCATTGCATGAGGTGTGATGACAATAAAGTAAAGTAAACTAAACTAATTATGGATTCAACATTGGTCCAAAAATAATGACTTTGTTTCATCTTAGAAGCTCAGGCTGCCTTCAGACTCTTGCATCTGTCAGTGGGCAGCCTTTTGGTTTTGGCCCATTTTGGGTGAGTCATGCACTCCTTATATTTCCATCTCGACCCCAGGGTGCAGATAATCCTCAACCTATGACCACAATTGAGCCCAAAATGTAGTCCAGTGGTGGCGAACCTTTTTGTTATGGTGTGCCAAAAGTGCACATGTGTGTGTGCGTGTGTGTGGGCATCCACAATGCAATGCACCCCCCTGAGCAGGCACACGCAACATCCCCTCCCCCTTATCTGCACTGCACATGTGTGTGCCTCCCAGCTGATTTTCAGCCTGTTTGAGGCCTCCAAAAGCTGCAGAAGCTTCCCTCGAGCCTCTGGGAGGGCGAAAACTGCCTCAAATGGCCTGAAAATCAGCTGGGAGGTGTGTGCAGGCGCAGTGCAGATAAGGGGAAGGGGGATCACATGCCCGCACAAATGGCTCTGTATGCCACCTGTGGCACGTGTGCCATAGGTTCGCCATCACGGATGCAGTGGTTAAATGAATTTTACCCCATTTTACAGCTTTCTTGCAACAGCTGTTAAACAAATCACTCCAGTTGTTAAGTTAGTAGCAGGGTTGTTAAGGAAATCTGGCTTCCCCATTGACTTTGCTTGTCAGAAGGTCGCAAAAAGTGATCACACAACCCTGGGACACTGCAACCGTCATAAATATGAACCAGTGGCCAAGCATCTGACTTTTAATAAATAACCATGGGGATTAGGCTGTTGGTTTAAGTTCCAAACTTGGCCATTTGGTTGCAAATGTTTCATCCCCATTCAGAGGCGACATCATCAGTGCTGGCAGATGAGCACAACTCAAAACACATTGACAACATCTCCTCGAATGGTGATGAAAAGTTTGCAGCCAAATTGCCAAGTTCGGGCTCAGACCAACAGTCCAACTACCAACCTGCACTACTAATATTCAAATGCATGTCAACCATGGGGATGCTGCAATGATCAAAAGTGTGAAAAATGACCATGTCTTTTCATTGTAACTTTGAACGGTCAATACACACATGGTTGTAAGTATAAGATTTCCTGTACTGCAAAGCTTTTTTCTTTAAGTTGCAACACAGAATTGTTAATCTTTCCTGACCCACAGTTGTCAATTCTCCCTATTGTTTGTTTGCTTGCTTGTTCAAAAAAATTAATGTTGGTTGGTGTCAAGGCAAATATTCCTGGGCAGAGTGATGTCCAGGATCATAGCATTGCCTATCATACGGTTTGATGCAGGGGTGGGCTTCAAAAATTTTAGCAAAGGGTTCTCTGCCCGGTTGCTGGGTGGGCATGGCCATGGTAGGTGTGGCCTAGTTGACCTCCTGCACCATGGCGGAGTGGTGTTTTTGGCCTCCCTGGGCTCTGGAGGCTCTCTGAAGCTGGAAACAGGCCTGTTTACGGCCTTCCCAAACTTCTGGGAGGCTCGTTTTTTTGCCCTCCCTGAGCCTCTGCACACACCTGCATCCAAAACGGGCTATGTGGGGACTCCTGGTAGGGGAGGGATGGGGTGGGCAGGGCCAGCCAGGAGTAGGATTTGGGGGGGGTTCTCCGAACTGCACAGAATCTTAGCGAGGGGCTCTCCCAAACCCCTGCGAAGCCCGAGCAGCCCAGCCTGGATTTGATGGGCCAAAAATTGAAATATAAAGCAGTTCTCCCCTCCAGCAGATGCATTTCAACTCCCCCAATTCCACAGACTGCTTGGTGAGAATTTATAGAACATGGAGCCATAGGTCTGGAAGAGAGACCCCCAGAGGTCTTGTAGTCCAACTATCTGTTCCAATTCTGGGACTTGCAGCCTCTGGAAGGCCCTGAATTCAGATTGGGTTGTTCTGCCACAACCATAACTCTTTGCACTGGCACAATGGCTTCCTTTATGGCTAGAGTGCTTTAGTCTTTTCCAACTTCCAACAGACTCATGTTGATGTGTTTAGACACTTCGGGGAAACATTTACTTCGGGAAACAGAACGGCATTCCTGAGGATATCCAAGGTGAATGAATGTCTGGTCTTTTGTGATAAAAGAGTGAACAAGGAGACACAGAATGATGTCCCATTTCAACACCCATTTTACAGCACATAAACAATTCTGTTTATTACCACTGTTTATTGCTCGTCTCTCTCAGACATGCCATGCCACAGGCAACACTTCAGTTGTGTTTATATTTCACCCAATTTTCTTCCAGGGATGAATGCGCTCCCACCCCCACAGAGCACGGAGTACCTTCTTAGGGTGGAAATAAAACTCTGTCATACTGTATTTTTGGAGGCTCTTTTGTCATTCAAGCCTCCAATTCCTAGTTTAGAAGTTTAAAATCTAAAAACTGCAGCAAAGAATGAAAAAGAGGTTTGGGTCAAGCAAGTAAAGATTTCCTACCCCTCCCCAAAAAATAAAAATCTGAAAAGTCAGCCTTTGGCTATTCCTTGGACAATTTATTTCTGGATTTCTTCTGCAAAGGAGAAGAGAAAGTTGATGGAATTTTCCTAGAATAAGGAGTTCTTTTCTTGCACTAGCGTGGCCCACTACACCGAATCACAAAATAGTGAGAGGCACATTTTAGCCTAGTGTTGTGCAACCCCATTCACAGTGCAGTTAGTGAATTGTTTGGGGTTGACGACTACATAATACCTTCATTTTTCTCTTGTTTGTGGCTTTCCCAAGAAGTTGTGAACACAATTCTGGACTGGACAAGTTTTTTTTTATCCAACCCAGCTGAGTTTTTCCCCAAAGCCTTGATATTAAGGCTGATGATACAGAACTATCTTACTGCATTCTTCTCTGATTTTAAACTTCATTTCAAAGGAGCGTTCCATGGAGAGAGACAGAGAGAGACAGAGAACGAGAGGGAGGGAGAGAGAGAGAGAGATTGGGAGAGAGGGAGGGAGGAAGAGAGAGGGAGAGAGGTTGAGAGATATATATCTTACCATATAAAAGTCTAGAACTTATAAACTTCAACAGTTTGTGAGCAATTCTAAGAAGTTAAAAGCATCCCCTGGGCATTGGTGCTGTCACAAAATGGCTGGGTAAACCAGAAAGCACTCTTTTACCCCAGAGTCCTTAACTACCTCTTGCTATTTTTGTCCTTAAAAAAAAACAAACTTCAAGAAAGAAAGTGGTTGGTAGCCTGAAGCCATTTTTACTTTGTGACAGGGAAGTTTAATATGGGTCCCAGAATTGTTCTTGCAAACGAAAACTTTGGCTGGGATCGACATTAGAATAATTTTGGCACCAGGTAAAGATCTTTTCTGTTTACCCTGGCTTTTTACAAGGCTATTAAATTGGCCTTTAGATTAGATGGTTTTAGATTTTGAAGGAGCACCATGCTCCTGCCTAGTCTGTGTGGTCTTTGCACTGGATTTGATTTTATTACATGCATCTTTATTCAAATTGTATCTTTTAAGGTGGTTTATTATTTAAATAGCTAACTGCATATTAGGCAGTTCTGGAGAACCAGTAGCAGAAATTTTGAGTAGTTCAGAGAACCGGCAAATCCCACCTCTGACTGGCCCCACCCCTATCTATCCTCTGCCTCCCATTGAGTCCCAGTTGATCAGTTGGGTCTCCTTTGGCTGCCCTGCACAGGAGAATGGAGCTGGAAAGCTGGTTAGTGGGTTGGGGAGGGAATGGGGATTTTGCAGTGTCCTTCCCCTGCCACGCCCACCAAGCCAAGCCCACCAAGTCACACCATGCCCATCAAGCCATGCCCACATAACTGGTAGTAAAATTTTTTTGAATACCACTACTGTTCTGACCCCTGGCCTTGCCTCCAACGAGGTTTAATTTTTGAATAATAACATTTTGCTGGAAGCCTGCCATCTGGTTCACAGCCTGCTACCTTCCCATGCCATTTTAATTTTTAAAAGAGTCTAAAAACAATGCAATAGAAAAAACAAGGACAATGAAACTTGGTGGCAACCTAGAGAGATATCAGTTGATGTCCTTGTGCCTCCAAACCTGGAACCTTATGCCTCCAAACTTGAGTGGAGTATGTAACCACTCAGCATAAGACAGAACAAGAAGCAATGGATGGAAACTAATCAAGGAGAGAACCAACCTAGAAAGAGAAATTTCTTGACAGTGAGAACAATTAATCGGTGGAACAATTTGCCTCCAGAAGTTGTAGGTGCTTTATCAATGAAGGCTTTCAAGAAGAGATTGGACAGCCACTTGTCTGGAATGGGATAGAGCTTCCTGCTTGAGCAAGGGGTTGGACGAGAAGACTTCCAAGGTCCCTTCCAAATCTGTTATTCTCTTACTCTTGCCTAGGCTACTCAATAAATTCAAGAGCAACCAAGGTCTGATTGCACCAACTCTCTGAGAAAAATAGCCTTCTGTTGACTTCTGTCCCTCCAACATTTCCACTCCATTATGACCCAAATTAAGAGCTACGGTGGTGGGAGTGAGGGAGAGGGAAAGTTGTGTGTTTTGCAAACTCAACCACCAGTGGTTCCCAATTCAAAGGTTTCCAAGGGGCTTCCAGTTGCTACCCAGAGACAAAGGGGTGGGTGGGTATATTGCACCCGTCACCAAGAATCCATTGTTAACCTTGTGCTAAGAGTCAACATCCCTGCTGAAAGGAGTTGAATGTGGGATCATCAGTAAGGGGTGAGGGAAAGCTCAAATTCCACATCTAATTGCTAATAACTTCACAGCTTCCAAATTGATGGGCTGAATCAGGAACCCAGCTTTGTTCCACCTGAACCGCAGTGGGTTTCATTCCATCTGCAACCTGCCCAGAATTGCTCTTGAGTTGGGCAGCTTTAGAGAGACTTCCTAATTAAGCCAAATTAAAGGAATTCTACATGGTAGGAAAGAGATAATTCTTCCATGAAGCTGCAGTTGGGAATATTCTGGCCTAAATATAGTGAGTCTGAAAATGGGGGACTGTTGGGCTGAATTTTGATCACATGACCATGGGGATGCTTCAATAATCATTTAGTGTGAAAAATGGTAACAAGTTCACTTTTTTCAGTGCTGTTGTAACTTTGAACAGTCACTAAGAGAACTTGAATGCTTGTTCTGCCCCAAACCTTGTTCCAAGGAAACAAAGAAACAGAGGTAACAAAAAAACCTTTCAATGATTCTTTACGAATTCCATTCCTTCACAGTTAAAAGGCTGTTTCAAATTAATTATCTCTGATAAGAATGAGCCTTGCCAAGGTGGTGCAAGGCTGCCAGGAACACTAGATAAAGTTACTAAGAAATATTTCAAACACAAAGAGTCTTCAAACACCAACCAAGGTATTCCGAATGTCCATGAGGCTTGAGTGCAAAAACTTCTTTGCTTCCTGCAGAGAACTCCAGTTTCTCAGCTGGCTTTTATCTCTTGAGGGAGGGGCCATTACCTTGCAGCCTTACTCCTGAATCACCTGTGCTGCTTCAGCTGCTCTTTCCTTCAATCAGCCCTGTGTGCACGCGCTTTGGCACAGACTCCTCAGGGACCTCTACATCATTGCTGCCGGCCTCCATAATCTCCAAAGGCAGCATTCCATTCCCTGATGGTCCTGGTCCCATCCCTGCATCACACGCAGGTCCCTCATCTGAGTCCTCACTCTCTGAGACCTCAGCCATCCATACCTGCTGCTGGCAAACCACAACAGTGCTACAACACACTGAAAAAATTACTACTTACCTCCATTTTAGCCTCGTCTAACCTAATGTGCAAATGCAGTATCATTTTTTTCTAGAAATTTTGAAACTGTGAAGGGGTAGAAGTGCCCCCTTTCCTCCCTCTCTCCTCCTTTGTTCTTTCTCTAGTGAAAGAAGATGTAAATTTCCTTTGGAGAGAAATGGAAAGTTATCTTCATGGGTTTTTTGTAGCAGCTTTTTGCTCAGTCTAAATTCACCTTGCCACTTTGAAAATGCAAAATACGTCACATAGACTTGGCTTTACTTCCAAAATTATATTTCTCAAATGTAAAGATGTAATTTAATCAAGCAGTGAGTTGAAGGTATTTTAAAGTGCTTTTGTTTCATTATATTGGAGCTAAAAAGCTGCGGAATACTAACAAATTTGCATCTGTACATTTTGTCAGCTGGCAAGTTGCCGAAAAAGAAAAGAATTTAAGGCAAAAAAACCCCCTACCATAATCATAAAATAGAAAATGAGAATGTGGCTATAAAACAGAATGATATATTCTGACTTTAGATTGCTGCACATGTTCCTGTTTTTTTTTAAGAAAATAAGTAAGGTAAACAGGAAAAAAAAAGATTCATAGCAAATCAGTTTCGCTTTAGACATTGTCTATTCAGTCTAATTTTGGAATGATTTGCATTATTAGGAGTTTCTGCTTCTCTTGAGATTTAATTTTTAGCCTCTTGGAAAAGACTTCTTGGTCTGAAAAATGGAAGATTTGTCAATTTCTCTTTTTTATGAACTGCAGAGCCCTGATGCAAAGCTAAAATGGTTCTTATTTTGTTATTAGAAAACATTTTGGGTGAAATCCAATGTCGCAAGCTGTGAGCCCCTTGATTTGCATTCATAATTATAAAACAATAATTGGAGTTTATAAAAAAACATTCTTTCCAAAAATGTTGATTGTTTTCCTTGTGGTTTGGGAGAAACCAAAACATTTCTTTCTTTCTTGGATTTTTACCCTGCCTTTTCTCTCGGACTTCAAGAAGTCTTTCACTGCATCCCTGCCTCCATTTTTCCTCAGAACAACAGCCCTGTGAGGTAGGCTAAGCTAAGCTAAGAATGTAAGAAATATAGTGGCTGGTAGACAAAAACCTGGATCTTCTCAGTTGTAGTTTAACCTCTGAATCAGAATACCATGGTTTGGGGAGGGTTGTTGTTGTTTTTTGCCCACGGAGAGTGTAAAGCCCATGTCACACAGCACCAATGGATGGAAAGGGGATGTAAAATGGAGAGAAACATTTGCTATCCATTGGTTAACGCAATGCATCCGTTCTGTACTCACTGCATCCGTTTTTCATACTCTCTATCCGTCCAGCATCCGTCTAGTGTGGATTTCATTCCGCCTTCAAAAAGTTTGAGCTTGGCACAAACATTTTGAGCGTGCATTAAATATCCAATGTGTCTGTTCTACCATCCGACTACGCATGTACGGGAAGCATCCGTTATACATCCGGTCATCAATCCGTTCACATGTCGCTTATATCGCTAGCATCCGCTGCGCATCGTGCAACTCACATCCGCTCCAGCGGAAAAAACGACCAGGGAGAAGTGAAACGGACACGGAACGGACACACAGCGTTAGTAGACACGGATGGAGAAAGGATGAAAAGCAGATGCAGCTCACATAGAAAGCATTAAAATGGAAAAAACGTTTCATATAGGGGACGTATCTCAGTATTTAGGAGTCTGCAGGGATGTCTAGAGGATGCAAATGGACACATAGTGGAAAACCTATATTGCCTGTAAAAAGGGGAAGAACTCACCTGGATCTCACTTTCAGCTCCAGCAGCCCTGCTGTGCAGACCTCTTCAGCCTTCGATTTGCTCTTGCTCTTCACAGCATCCAGTCATCTCCACCATGGATCATCACCACACTCCTTTTGGTAGCCAACCATCATTCTAACAATAAGTGGCGAGCCATCTACAGCTCTTCACCTGTTCTACGGGAAGAAAATGAGGCGGCCAAGAAAGCATCTGGGTCCGAAAGATGGACGGGAGAGAGAGCAGAGTACGGACTGTATAACAAGCTGATGGTGGAGCTGAGGAACGAAGACACTCGTGCATTCCAGAACTTCATGAGGATGCCACCAGCCAGTTTGACGAACTTGTGCAGCGGCTGAGACCCAGGTTGACCAAGGCAAACACCAACTGTTTGGCACAGCCTGAACCTTACGCTGAAGGTGGCACTGACTCTGTGACCACCTGGCCTCAGCACCACGTACAGGACGCGTGCCAGTACGCCTGGAGGGTGCCCACAACACCATCAGCATTGTTTGGTCAAGAAGTGGGCAGGCCATCATCGAAGAATTACCTGGAGGAGCTCCTCCAGTGCCCCTTCACTGAAGAAGGCTGGAAGAAAGTTGCAGAGCAGTGGTATAGAAGTGGAACTTCCCCCACCACCGTTGGAGCCATAGATGGCAAGCACGTAGCCTGCAAAGCTCCAGCCAACTCAGGGTCCACTTATCCCAACTACAAGGGCTTCTTCAGCATCATTCTCTTTCACCATGGTCGATATGCTGACTACAAGTTCACATACATCGATGCTTCAGGCAATGGGTCATCTTCAGATGCCCAGGTATACAATGCCAGTCACCTCAAGGGGAGGTGCTGGAACGCAACCTCATCGTGGGCTTCCAGATCCGACCCGGCCGAACGACACACAAGATGTGCCCACTTCATCATGGGGGATGACGCCTTCTCCCTCATGAAACCTACTCATTGAAGCCTACACTTCCAGAATCTCACTGTGAAGAGAGGATCTTCAACTACAGGCTGTCCAGGCCAAGGCGGGTGGTGGGAATGCTTTGCATCCTGGCCAACAGGTTCCAGGTTACTTCTTCACACCACCATGCAGCAGTGCCCAGAGACCGTGAGGAACATCGTGGAAGCCTGCTGCATTCCTGCACAATCTCATTCGCACCCGCTACCCACTGTTGCAGGAACAGGCTCGTGGACCACAATAAGGCAATGGGGACATGGAGCCTGGTGAATGGAGGCAAAAAAAAAATTAAAAACAATGCACTTGAAGATACTGGGATGTGCAAGGCTCCAACAGAGCTTACGTGAAGGGAAAGCAGTGCCAACCTCCTGAACACTGGGCACTCCCCAGTGAGGCAGTGGAGTGGCAAGACAGGATGGTAGATGCTTAATGGATGCTTCCTTCAGCCTGTCTCATCACACTGATGGCAGATTGTGCCATGTATGTTGAGTTGGCTTCTACAGATGAACAGGGCATTTAATAAAGAGTTGTTGTTGATGTTGAATGTGTGGATGAATGATTAAATGTTTGATAATTAAAGGGCCAAAGGTGTGGCACCTGGGAAGGTGGACCATTACAGTCCACTATGCTTGTCACTGGAGGGTTTATTTTACCCATCCCACAGGTATCCCTTGCCCATCCACAGCTGTCCTTAGTCCCATCCCACTTGCTATCCTTAACCCATCCCACAGCTATTACCCATCCACAGGTATCCTGCCCATCCCACTGCTATCCTAACCCATCCCACATGCTATATACCCATCCCACACGTATCCCTGCCCATCCCACTGCTATCCTTACCATCCCACAGCATGCAAAGGCTTAAACCATTTCTAAAAGTTTCCCACAAGACTTTATTTCTAAAAGAACTGAACCAAGTGTGTGAAGCAAGAAAAAACCTTTATAATAACAAACTGTAAAAGCAAAATGACCCAAGTAAAGTGTCCAAGCAAAGATAAAGTCAACAGGTAGCAACCCAGTCTACTGGCACTCTTCTCAGTCACTCTGAGGCGTACCCATAGTCTCAGGGGTGAAGGTCAGGTGCTGTGGACGGTGGCAGTGGCTGGGGGTGCTGGTCTGAGGCACCAATGGGCCTGGCCCCGAGAGGACACAAGGGGACGGTGTGTTAGAGGAAGCTCTCAGAGAGCTGGCTCAATCCCGTGATGTTGAGAGCCCCTTCCTTCCATGACATGGGGGTCAGTCCCAAGACTGATGACAGATGTTCTGAGGCCGGGCTTGGCTTGTGGGTGGAGAAGGAGGGAGTGTAGTGGGGCTGTCTGGTCTGCAGGTGAGCGAGGTGAGGCATGGGTGGCATCTGTGGCATCAGGTGGCATCTTGGTGTTGGGGCATCTGTGCGTCGGTCGCATCTGTGGCATTGGTGACATCGTGGCATCGGTGGTTGTATGATGTACCTGTGCCTGGACTGGGAAGGGCTGCCTATGCTGCTGGAACTCCTGGTAGCCGTAGCCTTGGTCGGTAAGGGCCTGTGGAAAGCCTTGGAAGGCTGCTTGACATCACCTGGGGTGGAGGAGCAGCCTGGACTGGGTGGGGGAGCATGGTTTCAGCTGGCCTGGAGGGTTGCAGAAGACTGTGCCTCTCCTTTTTCACCTGGTACTGGTGATTCAGACATGTCCATGAGGGTCTGGTTGACTAGGTGAGGAAGGGCTTGCAGTTGAGGATTGGTATGTCGGTGTGTACCAGCTTAGAGAGGAGATCTATGCTGCTTTTGATGGGTCCCTGATCTCCAGCAGGACAGTGTGGCTCTGCCCTCCGTGTCTGCTCTCTGCCTGCTTTCTGTGGGGGTGGAGCTGGGTGTGGGTGTGGGTTGGTCTCTGTGTCAGCACCTCTCCTTGCTCCCAACTGCCTCAGGGGGTCCTCCATGCGCTCCGCCACAGGGAGTGCAGCTGTCGGGGGGGGTCTCCATCGTGGGACGCTCCACAGATACTCTGCCTGGACAGAGGAGCTGACTCTTTGCCAGAACAGGACTGGCTCTCTGTGGGCTGCTGAGGAAAGAGGGTTGACCAGAGGGTGCTCCTCCGTGTGGACTCACCCTCCAGAAGCTGCACTTGGCCATCACGTAGGTCTCCCGGTCGGTGAGGCTTGACCGTGGCCTGGCCAGAACTCTTCAGGGCAGCTTGCCGTACCAGGTGTGCATGTGCTTCCACCACCTGAGGAGGACCTCCGAAGTTTAGCCCAGGCTCTCTGCCCCTCTCTCCAGGCCGCCTGCTCGCTTGGTGTCTCGATAAGAGCCTGTTGTCCCTTCCGCCAGAGGTATCGTTTCTCCCTCAGCCATTCGAGCACCTCATCCTCATGTTCCTCTTTGATGGAGTACTGGCCTCCTCTCCCTATCGCACGTTTGCCTTTTCCTCCCTCTGGCAGGGCCTTCGGGCCCTCATTAGAAGGGCTTTGAGGCCTTGGGGCTGGTCACCACATCCATCAGCAGGCACGCAGCAGCTAAGAACACAGCAGAAAAAGCCAGCACCAGCAGCCACACCGCAGGCACCAGGGAGCAGCAGAGCAGAGTAAGCACCAGCAGAAGCACCAGCACCAGGAGCCAGCACCAGCAGAAACACCAGCGACCAGTAGAGTCAGCCAAGCAGCAGAAGGCCCAGCAGAAGCAGAGTCAGCACCAGGGGTGGGATGGTGCCTGTTCTTCTTGCCAGGCTTGGTCTGGAGTAGCGACAGGCTTCCCTTTTTCCCCATGGTTGTTGGCTGGAGATGTGTCTGGCAGCAGGTCTTTCCCTCTGAATGGTGACCTGCTTGTGAGCTGCATCCTTTTATATCTGGGCGATGCAATGCATCCTCCCCGCATGTTGCAGTTGAATGCTTTAGCATCCGCTAGGCATCCGCTAGGCATTGCCGTTAGGGTCCGCAGGCATCCGCTAGGTGTGTCCGTGATGCATTCTGCTGTATCCGCTCTGCATCCGCTCCTTCCGTTGCGCGTCCACTTCGCTGTGCTCCCCGGAGCCCTGCTGGATGTGCCATCCGCTTCCATCCGCTCCATCCACTAGGCTTCCGGGACAATCCGCTTTACATCCTGGCTACGTTCCTCGCCCGTCCTTTCCTTTCCGTTGTTTGTCCAGTCTGTTTGCAGCTAATTTTGGGCACTTTAATGAGAGCAGATAACAACGGATGGAACATTTTCTTGTCCGCTGTGTCCTTTTTACATACTTTTTGTATCCGTCGGCCTATGTGACAGGGCCTTAACATGACTGCTTATTGATCATCCCTTTAGAGTTATCTGCCATTCCTGGTAAAATCAAAGGAGATTATTTCTTTTTCCTCTTTTCTGAAATTTTAGATGAGAAGATCCTTGGGATTGGGGCATGTTTTATTTGTTGGCTTGTTTTGCTGGTGATGGTGGAAGAAAGAAAGAGAAAGAAAGAGGGAGAGAGAGAGAAAGAAAGAAAAGAAAGAAAGAAAGAAAGAAAGAAAGAAAGAAAGAAAGAAAGAAAGAAAGAAAGAAAGAAAGAAAGGAAAGAAGAAGAAATCAAAATCATAGGGGAGGGAGAGAGAGAGGGAGGGAAGGAAGGAAGGAAAGAAGGAGGGAGGGAGGGAGAAGAAGCAAGGAAGTCCTTGACCAAGGCATGTTGCACCATAGTACTGAAACTGATTTGAACAAAAAATGAATTCCATGGTAATTAAATTAAAATTCTATATAGATGTTTCTGCTTTCATACATTATGTTAATCAAATAGATTCAAATGACTTTCCCTTGTTTTGCATCATTTATTCCACAATTTGTAACACACTGCATAATTCATACAGCTTCCCCATCCTCAGCATAATCAAGATGAATATTCAGAGGGGTGATCTTGAGAACTACATAGTGTACAGACAGATGAGTATGTTATTCCCATGAACATCGCTGTAGAGAGTTCCTGGTTTTATTTTGAGCATGATTAAACTTCAGTGGGGCTTCCACAATTCCTTACCGTTAGCCTCGTCTTTCCTCTAGATCCGTTTATTGATGGACCTTCAATTCAGAATAACTTCTCATGCTCATGATAGACTCAAGCCAATGAAAATGCCTGCAGCGATTTGGATCCCATCCATGTCAAAAACATTAACAAGAAGAAGACACTGAACAGCAATCCAGATGAAACAGCAGGTCACTCTGAAGCTAAACATCTCAGCCTGAGCAAACCCAGTGAGGCATAAATCTCAAGCTGCAAAAGGAAAGATAAAAAGGATCAGAAAACCCAGGAAGAAAAGGGAGAAATATTTAGATAAGAGCTTTTGTCAACAATTCTCAACTCATGCCTGAAAATACTGTCTGGCAGGGCATTTTAGACCTCAGCTGGAAGGGTAACAGATAAGGTGGGTGCTAACAAGGAAAAGGCCTTGCTCTTGGGACATCAAATCAATTGCAGGAACTACCTGGAGTATGAAATTAGATGAAAGGGATAGTGACTGTGGGCTACCACAGAGAGGAAGGGGTCAAGCTATTTTCTAAAGCATCCAAAGGCCAGGCAAGGAATAATGGATGGAAACTGAACAAGGAAAGATTTAACCTGGAAATAAGGAGAAACTTTCTGACAGTAAGAACAATCAACCAATGGAACAGAAGTTGCCCTCAGAAGTCGTGGAAGCACCATCACTTGAGACTTTCAAGAAGAGATTGGACTGCCATTTGTCAGAAATGATATAGGGTCTCCTGCTTGGACAGGGGGTTGGATTAGATGACCTACAGGGTCCCTTCCAACTCTATCTGTTATCTGTTATCTGACCATGCATTCACAATGGTGCAGTGTTTGGAGTGCAGTACTGCAGGCTACTTCTGCTGACTGCAATTTGGCAGTTCAAATCTCACCAGGCTCAAGGTTGACTCAGCCTTCCATCTTTCCAAGGTGGGTAAAATGAGGATCCAAAATTGTTGGGGGCAATAGGCTGACTTTGTAAACATACTTAGAGAGGGCTGTAAAAGCACTGTAAAGCGGTATATAAGTCTCGAGGTGCTATTGCTATTCAACTACAATCACATCTCTGTCTCCTGAGGGATGCAGTTTGGGTGAAAATGAGATGTAAAGTTCTCCATCCACTTCTAAACATTAATGAAACTTTTGGAAAAATTATACTATTCATCTGCACTATCATTTGCATATAGTGCAGGATCCTATGGATGGAAAAAGAAGAGTGAGAGATTCTATACTATAGCCATCAAGCAGGGAAGGCTTTCAAGTTTAGCTTTTTTTTCCAGAAATCCTCCAGAAGATAGAGAAAAGTGAGGTCATTTAAGGCAGTGGAGAAATACCTTTCTCGATAGCTCTTCTTTTTAGTTGCATTCCATGGACATGGGGGGGGGGGTTTCCTGTAATTTAAAAAGATTATTGATGAACCAGAGCGTGTTCAAAGAAAAGCAAAGGAGGGTGAGAAGGCTGGAGAAACCAACCTTCTGGGAGGACCTGGTGAAACCATGGGGCTGTTTTAGGCAGAAGATGCTGACTATCATTGGAGGAATCTTAAAAAATCAGAGGGGTTATTGTACAAAGAAAAACACTGAGTTCTTCCTTGTTGCTTCAGGGCATGGTTGGAACCAATGGGTGGAAAAGGCTAGGAAGAAACAACTTGGGACCTTCAGATGTGATTGAACTACAATTTCCAGCATCCTAAAGATAAAGGAGTATGGAGATAGTCTTGGAGAATATATATGTAGCTGTAATGCACTATGGTATTACAAGAAACATTTGCTTAGAGATAGCACTTAGAATTATATACCGCTTCAAAATGCTTTCCAGCTGTCTCTAAGCAGTTTATAGAATCAGCATCTTGCCCCCAACAATCATTTTACCAACCTTGGAAGGATGGAAGGTTGAGTCAACCTTGAGCCGATCAGGATCAAACTCCTAGCAGTGGGCAGAGTTAGCAGTGGGCAGAGTTAGCAATATTGCATTCCAACCACTACACCACTATGGTGCAGTCACCTATCTGAAAAGATAGTCAAAATGAAAGGAAGGAAATTTATTCTCTCCTTGGCTCCTACCTCCTAACCATCTGTTTTCAGTGTTGGGAACCTTGCTAGTTCCAGAATCAGCTGATATATTTATGTTAGATGGATAAAAGAAGACCAGGCAGGGCCAGGAGATGGTGTGAAAAGTGCCTTCAGCTTAGAGTTCTTATGTTGCCACAAACAACCCAAGTCCAACTGCTCTTGACGTCTATTGTCCCGTAAGTGGTGTCATTTTGGTGTTGAACTTTAGTTGACTAGATTCTTATGTGTAGGCTTCAACAATCAATCTTTTAAACTTCAACTTACTTAACAGACAGCCCAGATCCTTTGCACATGACAAGATGTGAAGATCATAAATCTTCCCTCTGTTGTATAGATTCTAGAGTTCCCAGAATTCTCAACCAGTGCTCCCATTACTGAATCTTTTACATCTAGAGGACACCAAGTTGGGTTGAATATCTCTGACAAACTCCTTTGCAACCTGGAAATTCCACCAAGTTGGATTCACTTCTTTGGATGCTCAGCATTAAAATCAGAAAGGATTCCTGATGCTACTGAGGGTTTTCTGCAAACGGCACAGCTACTATCCCCTGCCTTCTGCTCTGTGCTCTTCCCAGGACCAACAAATGGATGTTAATGCAGGAAATTACTGGGATCAAGCCAGATTGGTTGGCTCGCTTTGTTAACATCCCCCTCCCTCCCTCCTGACTTCTGCCAAATGGAGCGGCTGAAGTTGGCAAATGAAGCATGAAATGAAAATACCAGGCTGATGCCCAGGGAGAATTAGAAGGAATCAGCCCGTTTCCTAATGTACACTCCAACCTGCTGAGAGTAAAAGCCTGAACAATGGACCAAGGAACCATCATGAATTCCAAAGCTCTCCAGTTTAGCAAAAAAAAAAAAAAAACCAGGGTTATTCCCCCANACAAAAAAAAAAAAAAAAGCCACGGATTTAATCCTGCAGATCCCATCCTTTCTCTCTCTCTCTTTTTCTGTATTCTCTTTTATTCGTCAATTGCTTTCAACCAGAGAGCAAAACTAGATCCCCCTTTTTTTTTTGCAAAGGGTTTAGCAGCTGCATGTAACAGCCCTCACTTCTGAGAAGAAAAAGAACTCAATTTGTTGAAGACCCCCAGCAATTTTCTTGAGGCTTTTTGAGCAAAATTATGTCCTGGGGTGAAATTGCAGCAGCAGTGGGAATGAAAAGGAGACCACAGGGCTAATGGGGTTTATTTGGGAGCCTTGTGCTTGCTTGTGCGGGAATATCAGCATCCTCTGTTAAGTAATTTGGAGAGATAATGAAACTCCCCAAGAGGGAACAACTCCCTTTACATGATGCTCAAAGGCCATTTTTGAATGGTTGCTCATAAAACTAGATGGAGAGATGGAATAGGGTGCCACTGAGACCAATCCTGGAAAAATATATATATTCTTCAACATGTTCATTAATGTCTTGGACGAGAGGCAGAGGGAACCCTTACTGGATTGTCAGATTACACAACGCTGAGCAGATAGTCTCTCCATGAGGCTGAAACAAAACACACCAAACCATCTCAGGGAAACAGCAGTGTTCCAATATTTGAGGGGCTGCCACAAAGAAGAGGGAGTCAAGCTATTCTCCAAAGCACCTGAGTGTAGGACAAGAAGCAACAGATGAAAACTAGCCAAGGAGAGAAGCAATTTAGAATTAAGGAGGAATTTCCTGACAGTTAGAACAATTAATCAGAGGAACGACTTGCCTCCAGAACTTGTGAATGCTCCAACGCTGGGAGTTTTGAAAAAGATGTTGGACAACCATTTGTCTGAAGTGGTGTAGGGTTTCCTGCCGAAGCAGGGGGTTGGACAAGAAGACCTCCAAAGTCCCTTCCAATCTGTTATTCTATTCTATTCTATTCTGTTCTGTTCTGTTCTGTTCTGCTCTGCTCTGCTCTGCTCTATTCTATTCAATTCTATTCTATTCTATCCTATCTCAAAGGAGACTGACAATAATCAAATATAACAGAGGTAATCCTCAACTTACAACAGTTCGCTTAGTGACAATTCAAAGTTGCAACAGCACTTGAAAAAAGCAACAGTTTTTCACACTTAACGACCATTGCCACATTCCCATGATTGCATGATCAAAATTGAGATGCTCAGTCACTGGTTCATGTTTATGATGGTTGCAATATCCCCAAGATCATGTGATTCCCCTTGTGTGACCTTCTAACAAAGTCCGTGGAAAAGCCAGATTCATTGAACAACCGGACTACCAAACCACCTTGAATGCCATTCTTACCTCCTGGCTCATTTCCTGTCACCATTAGTAGCTCAGATTTTTGTAGAGTGCTTAAGCTTGCAATAAATCTTTACACTCATGTGAACAGCCCAAATCTTCTGATTTCTCAGAGATCAACAGGAGAAGACCTGAGAACTGTAATCAAACAGGCATCTGCACAATGAAGAGGCAACTAATGAGGCCAGTGCAATCTTAGACTGCATCAGAAATATTATTTCCAGCACACGGGAAGCAATTGTTTAACCGTATTCTGAATGGTTCAGGTTCTTCAATCGTGGGTCCAGCTCTCAGCACCAGACTTTGAGAAAGTTCATGAAGGAAATAGACAACAAAGCTGATAATCAGACAAAGAGTTAAGTCTTATGAGAAACTGGTCAAACTGGAAATGTTTAGCCTTGGAAATCAAAGATTGAAAAGGCACACAATGCTCCTTTTCATGGACCTTCATGGATGGTACTTGGTAGAAGATCAAGAACTGTCAGAGATAACAAAAGCTACGATCTTCAGAGGATAATGTTCTCTTGAGCTGTTTTAATACATGGAACTTGACAACTGGACCGAATGAATGGTTGTAAGTTAAGGACTATCTGTATTGCCTTCTCCAAGAGCTGATAGACCAAGGTGATGAATATTCATGGTGTCAGGGAAGAGGTGTTGTCTGACTTGATGCCAAGCATAACAAGGAATATAGTTTACTTATTTACTTGGGGCAACCTGGCTCTGTTAGTGGGACTGATAAGATATGGAGATCAGCACCTCCAATATTTCACAGATTAAAAAAAAAACTAGCTTTCCTCATGTCAGGGTTGCAGCTTTCCTAACCCATGTTTGGAGCCTCCAGAAGATACAAGCCCTAAACTGGGTAGTCAAAATTTAGGAGGAAAAACCCACAGATTTCAGAGGCAGTAGATTGCCACTGAAATTATATATGTATCTGGGTCATGCAGCACTCAGGGGCATGTAAGAACATGAACATGGAAGCAGTCTGCAATATCTAAGAACATATTTTCCAAGAATTATGTTGTGACACAGTTCACTCAAAAAGATCTCATAAAAGCTTGATTTGTTTTAATCTTTTCCTTCCCTCCCTCCCTCCTTCCCTTCCTCTCTACCTCTCTTCTGTCTAATACTTCCTTCTTTATTTCTAATCTTTCCTTCCTTCCTTCCTTCCTTCCTTCCTTCCTTCCTTCCTTCCTTCCTTCCTTCCTTCCTTCCTTCCTGTTGGATTACTAGTAATGTAATAGTAATAATATTTTTATTTGGTGTTGCTTCTATGAAGTAGCAAGCGGTGCAAGCAAAGCAATAGCAACACAATACAACCACCGATCAATAGTTAATTTACCTCCACTATTTTGTGCAAAGTATGGATTAATTTACTCACCAGGTTAAAGGAGTTGTAGATACAGTCAATACTTGCAGATGCTAATCTGGGGAGGTGGTTTACTAGTTTTATGCATTTCTCCTATGGGTAGTTTGATTTTGACATTTCAAATTACCGAAAGTCTTTTTTTGAGTCCACTGTATTGAAAAAAAAAACTGTAAATGAATGAATGCATATATGTATGCATAAAACATATATCTGCAGGATTTGACTGAAATTCCCTTCTTCCAAGCAAAATGTCTTCCATCAAATAGCATGGAAACAGGTTTTTTGCTTGACCCTGTTTCAATGGCACTATCTTAATGTTATAACTGACCTGGAAATTATTCTCAGAACCCACAGAAGCACTTTGACTTATGACCATTTCTTTAACAACTGTTCAAAGTTATGATGGTGCTGAAAAGAAGGGACTTATGACCATCTCAGTGTCCTTACAATCAAGTAATCAAAATTTAGGTGGTTGGCCATTGGCATGTATTTAATGGCTGTAGCATCACAGAGTCATGTGGAAATCATTTGTAGCTTTCCCAAGGGGCTTCCCACAAGTAACATCAATGGGAGAAGCCAGATTCACTTAATGACCCTGTGATTCATTAAAGGGCCATTGCAAAAAGGCGTTAAATTTAACTTACTCAAGGACGGTATTACTTAGTAATGAAAATTCCAGTCCAGTCATCTATGGAGGTTCTCAGTCATTCAAATCATGGTTGTCCCAAAGGTGTTTTTTCAAGAGGCAACTGGACTTTCTGGTTTTTCTTTGAAGACATTTTACTTCTCATCCAAGAAGCTTCTTCAGCTCTGACTGAATGGTGGAAGATGGAAGGATTTATATTCCTTGCAGACAGCTGGTCATTTGCATCCTTTTAGAGGATCGTTGAGGCCACTTGGAGGTTTATCTGTCTCCTCGGGGTCATCTGAGTGGTGCTCCTGATTCCTGTAGTTTGCAATTTTTCCTCTGGAAATCCGTTCCTACTCCCACACCATTCAAAGGGTGTTCATCCCAAATTGCATAGCTAAAAGTTTGTAGATGTTCACATTAAACCAAGTGATGTTTGTCTCAAAAGTGCTTTTTCAGGAGGCAATTGGACGTTGTTGTTTTTCTTTGAAGACGTTTTACTTCTCATCCAAGAAGCTTCTTCACCTCTGAGCTGAAGAAAACAAGACAAGAAAGTCCAGTTGCCTCTTGAAAATGCAACTTTATTATTTCTAGTCCGGCTGTGTTTGTAAGTTCAGGACAACAGCCAGAGGTGGTATTCAGCAGGTTCTGACCAGTACTAGAGAACTGGTAGTGAAATTTTGAGTAGTTTGGAGAACCAGCAAATGCCACCTCTGACTGGAGATTTTACAGTATCCTTCCCTTGCCACGCCCACCAAGTCACCCCCACAGAACCAGTAATAAAAAAATTGATTCCCACCACTGACAACAGCCTATGAGAATATTCACTGCAACCTCTGGCAATTCCAGATGAACTGAAGAACAATGAGTGAACAATTGACCAATGAAGGAATGCAAAGAGCAGCATCCAGTTCAAAATGCTTCCATCCTCCTCCTCTTGCTCACTGTCTTTGTTATATCAGCCCCCACAGCTGAATATTAACTGGGGGCTGCAAAGCTGACCCTCTGCTCTATTTAAGAAATTTGGGGTGAGGACCCCAGGGCTTTTTGAAGCAATAGCACTTAGCAACAGCACTTAGACTTATATATCGCTTCACAGTGCTTTTACAGCCCTCTCTAAGCAGTTTACAGAGTCAGCCTACTGCCCCCAATTATGGATTTAGAGTGGCATTTTCCCACTTAAGGTAAAAATTCAAGGTAAAAATTCATCCTGGAAGTGCTCTTAATCAGATGATGGAGAGAACAGCTTTAATTAGTGGAGTTCTTCAACCAGTATTTCTTGGCTAAAATTCCCACCCAGCTACATTTAAAGGTTACTGCTTGAAGAACTGGGTAGCTTCTCATCTGGATCAGCTCTTTACTCACAGAGAGCTGTTTTAAATCTTTTAAAGTTGACTGTAGACACCATTGTTAAAGTATTATTTTTCTGCATTGAAAAAGTAGGAGAGATACTGAAGGGTGTGTGTGTTTCTTGAGAGGAAAATCTTCATCCTTTGTTCTGTTCATGTCCTACTGGCAATATAAAAGGCATCTTGAAATAAACATGGTCTATTCCAAAACAGCATTGAAAGATCAGCATAACTCCTTGGAGAAGAATGACAAGCTCAGGGCCCAAGCTCATTTTGCTGGGGGAAAAGAGTTGATGGGTTTGTACTGATACTCATATATTGATATCAGATGTTCCCAACCTAAGTTCGGATCCTCAACTGTATTGCTCAACTCTTATGGGAGGTTGTGGTCCAACATTTCTGGGAAAGCCCCAGGTTTGAAAAGGCTGATTTATATACCAAGGCATCTGGAATAACAAGGGCTTGTGTAACCATAATTGGAATGGGATGAAACTCATTAATTTCCATAAGAGAGACTTGATCCCTATGGGAATTCAGTGCAAATCAGCTTAGAAAACAAGAGAAAAGCAAAGCAAGAAAGATCACCAATAGGAGAATTGCAAAGTTCAGTAATATTGCAAGTTATCTAATGGTTGTGATGATGATGATGATGATGATGATGATGATGATGATTACCCTCTTTTATTCATTAAATATGAAACTCAGTGACTGACACTAATGGTTGATGAGGGTTGCTGCCAGCATCCTAGGTATCAACCAAGTATATTCTTAAAATGTACAATGTTCTGAGCAGCACAGTTTTTTGTAGTTCCACTGGTGTTATTGCAGGGAGCTGCAATTTATTATTGTTTTTGTTGTTGTTGGGATAATTTATAGTTAGATTCATACTCTAAGATTGATGGAAAACTTGATAATTTAAGTTCTAACCAAGGACCTATGAATTAGGAGGAGAACATCTAAGAATACAGGCAGTTCTGAGCAAAGAAGGGTTCTTTAGTGAAAAATTGAAAAATATAGAATTGATAAATATTATGATAAATTCAATATTTCCAGATATCAAGGGAGCCTTTCAGGTATTCCTCCAAGGACTAGTTGCAACTGATATAACTATCTTTTTCCAAAGAAAATATTCAGTATGGAAGTCCCAGTATTTTGTAAATTTTTTCCAATTGTTTTTTCTGCAATCCTAGCATCACCCAGTGCAGAAACAGCAATGAACCAGACTAATCAAGGAGAGAAGCAACCTAGAACTAAGGAGAAATTTTCTGACATGCATTTGGGACTTTAAAATCCAAACACACAGCCCTCTTGCTCATAACATGCCTGACATTACAGAACAACAGTTTTGGAAGGGACCTTGGAGGTCTTCTAGTCCAACCCTTACACAAGCAGGAAACCCTATACCATTCCAGACAAGCGGCTGTCCAGTCTTTTCTTAAAAGCCTCCAGTGATGGAGCACTCACTACTTTTGAAAATAATCCATTCCACTGGTAAATTATCCTCATTGTTAGAACGTTTCTCCTTAATTCCAGGTTGCTTTTCTCCATGATTAGTTTCCATCCATTGCTTCTTGTCCTGCCTTCTGGTGCTTTGGGGAATAGGTTGGCCCCCTTGTCTTTGTGGCATCCCCTCAAATATTGCAAGATTGCTATCATGCCCCCACCCCTCCCTTAGTTCAACAATCATTGAAAAAGAAGAAAGTCTGGTTCACTGATGTGGTGCATTATACCCAACCCCACCCAACCTCAATATGTCTTGGTGGGATGCAGTGTGAATCATGCAATGAATTTGGTTTTAAGGTTTGATTTTTTTTAAATTTGTCGACCATGTATTAGATAACAAATATAAGTATAATCATGATTATTTGATAAAGAAGTTGAAATGGAAGGTATTTATGATAAGTTGACTGACTTGGATAAAATTTTGATGGGTACTGATGAAAAGGTAATTAAACAACTTTATGGACACTTATTAGAATTTAAATTGGAGGAGGAACAAGTTAAAGAAGCGATGATTGCTTGGGGAAAAATTTTTGGATATGGGATTAGTTTAGAAAAATGGCAAAAATTGTGGTTTCAAAATTATAAAATGACAATGTCGACTGCATATAAAGAAAATCTGCATAAGATGTTTTACAGGTGGCATCTACCCCCAACAAGAATTGCGAGAATGTTTAAGAACAAAGTGGATAAATGTTGGAAATTTCATCAGATACCTGGTTCATATTACCATATGTGGTGGACATGCTTGGACGCAAAGAAATACTGGACTAAAATTCAAACATGGTTGAAAAAAATGATAAAACAACATATAGACTTTAAATCTGAGATCTTTTTATTGGGGATAATGCCAGAAATATACAACAAAGAGTTGAAATATTTGATTGTAAATGTATTAACAGTGCAGGAGGAAGTTATGAAGAAAATTATGAACGGTGCTGAAATGAGTAAATTGACTTTTGAAATTAGAGAACAAGAAGATAAACAATTTTATGTGATATGGGATTTGTTTTATCAATGGTTGGATAAAAAGGCATGGTAATGTAATACATAATTTTGTGATAGAAATTTAATAGATTGATATAAAACATAATATAGACATATATAACCTTTGGTTGAAAGTATAACACAAATTTTAAGATACAACTTGGAACATCACGTATAAAATGATGGAATGAATAATTTAATCATGGATGATTAATAATTGATAAATATATAAGCATGTTAGTTTGACAATGTGGAAATTGACATAAATTGTGAGTAAATGACTACAAAAGGATAGCACAAAAGATTGCAACCAGCTGACACACTGTATGTATATAAAATGGAAGATGGTTTGATGTTTTTATGTTTTGTATGTGTATGTTTGCTTTTAAAAATAAAAATTCTTTATAAAAAAAGTATAATCATGATTATGAATAAATGAAATGGATATGAGTAAAAAGGAACATTAGGACAGGGACGATAGGCACGTTGATGAGCTTATGCATAGACCTCTTAGGAAAGGGGTGAGGTCAACAGTAGACAGTCTAAGGTTAAATTTTGGGGGGCTTGGGGAAGAAACCACAGAGTCAGGTAGAGTATTTCAGGCATTGACCCCTCTGTTGCTGAAGTCGTATTTCTTGCAATCGAGTTTGGAGCAGATACTTTGAGTTTGTGTCTATTGTGTGCTCGTGTATTGTTGTGGTTGAAGTTGAAGTAGTCCTCACTTAACCCTCCAAGGAAAGATTGAAGGCAAACAAAGTCCAGTCAGAAGAAGAACAGCATGGCTTCAAAATCTGAGGGACCGGTTTGGACAAAACTCAGCTGTTGATTAAAATAGGTTTTCCAACATGATCACCAACATCCAATGACAGATAGGGAAGAAGAAGAGGAGGAGGAGGAGGAAGAGGAGGAGGAGGAGGAGGAGGAGGAAGAGAAGAAGAAGAAGNAAGAAGAAGAAGAAGAAGAAGAAGAAGAAGAAGAAGAAGAAGAAGAAGAAGAAGAAGAAGAAGAAGAAGAAGAAGAAGAAGTTGTTTTAACTAAGATGTAACTGTTAGTTGCTCAGAATTGCCCTATGGTAAGATGGGCAGCCAATAAATTTTATAAATAAATAAATAAACAAACAAACATAGACAACAAACAAATGAACCCAGCTGCCTATGGAGACAACAGCCTCAGCACCCCTGGGATTGGTGAGGGGAGGTGGGAAAACATGTTTTGGCATTGCAAGAGGGCCATGAGGGCGTGTTTATGGAAGAGCTGTTTTTGCAGCCCAAATTAATTTCCGCAGTGCTTAATTAGTGGCTGGACAGCAACTCTTTTTTGCACCTGGGCTGCCCCAGGACTCGCCCAACAAAAATGGGAGAACAAAGCCGACCCTTTTTCCTCAGAGTTTTGCAAAATGCCAAGAGTGCAGAGGGAGGGGGAATCGGCTGGGTGGGGAATTCAGCTCCAGCAGTCTTTGTTTGCTCCTGAAAAGAGAAAGAAAAAGAAAAGAAAAAAATGCAGAGCGGGGAGGGGGAGGGCTTCACAATAAGGCTATCCAGAAGAAAGGGGGAAGGAAGAAAAGAAAAGGAGCAAAGAATGTGGGATGTGAGAAATCACGGAGGGAAAAACAACAACAATAACAGGTATTGTGAACCTGCCTAAATGGTTTGGCTTTCAGACCTCTGTTTACAACACCCAAACGTTTCATAAGCTAAAGAGAGTTTGGGGCACTGCTCCGTTCAAGAGAAGAGGGGAATGTTTTTGAAGCTCTTTAAAATGCTCCTTTATTTTCATCTGAACAAAGAGGGCCCTTCCAAGGCCATGGAGAATTTGCAGAGAATGGGTCTCTCTCTTCCCCCCCCCTCCACATGGGCTTCCTTGCTACTCCAGCAATATATCAAATTATTATGATTTGCTAGAATGTTGGTTGAGAAACGCAATCAAGAAACATCTTCTAGATTGAAGATGCCTTTGATTAAAAAGCATTTCATTTTTCTGGGCTCTGAAGATGAGGCTCATGCCTATTAAGGTTTCAATGCAATTTGAGAGTTCTAGCTTTTTGAAAGCTCTAACATCCATATGTTAAAACAAGTACAAGAATAATATTAAAGATTTATCTTCTTCTTGCTAAGGATTCTTGTCTCTCTTTCCCCTCCAACTTAAACTATCTCCCACTTCAAGCACTCAAAATAGCTTCTATGCATGGGTGAGCTTGACTTCAATCAATGTAATGGTTTGATCAATTGATCTACTAAAAGATAATCACTGTTAATGGTTAATTAAACCTGTTAATAGGTTGACCTGTGAAACTGCCCCATGTTGGGTCAAACTAGTGACCTGTTCCAGCTGAAGAAGTTTGAGATTGTGACCTTCTGTGCAAAGTGGTTAGATCTACCAATTCAAAGCACAGATTCAGAAAGAAATCCACTAAGGCCTTACTTCTCCAAGCAGCAAAATTCCAGACAGCTGATAAGAACATAAGCCATGCCCAGCTGGATTGAACCCCTAACCTAGTGGTGGGATTCAAAAAATTTTACTACCAGTTCTGTGGGCGTAGTTTGGTGGGTGTAGCAGGGGAAGGATACTGCAAAACCTCCATTCCCTCCCCACTCCTGGCGGAAAGATGCTATAAAATTCCCCATTCCTTCCCCACCCCACTAACCTGCTTTCCAGCTCTGTTCTCCTATGCAGGGCAACCAAATAAGATCTAGCCAATCAGCTGGGACTCAGGAGACAGAGAATAGATGGAGGCGGGGCCAGTCAGAGGTGGGATTGGCCGGTTCTCCGAACTATTCCACTAACGGTTCTCCAGAATTGGTCAGAACCTGCTGAATACCACCCCTGCCCTAACCCACTGATCCACCAGTGTGTTCCAAGTCAATGAACCATACAAGGAAACCCTCCAGTCTCTTAGCAGATGGTCCCCAATCCCATGGCCATTAAGGCGAAGAGCCATTGACCCCATGACTTCCAAGAACTGGTCCTAATCCTTTTGAAAGCCAGCCAAGCTGATAGCCAGCACCTCCAACAGATGGTGGCAGAATATGATTTTCAATTGTCTTTTTTGGGACCCCAACTGCTTGTCTGGATTTATTAAGCCAACACTGGGCAGGCATATCACAACAGATCTTTCTAAGATAAGAGACTTGGCAAAAAGCCACAGTCCCCATGATGGTTGGGACGAGGACACTGGATTTTATGGATTTCTTCTTCTCTCTAAAGTCAGAGAGAAAAATCCAGCGTGTGGAGAAAGTTCTGCTCACAAATGTGCCCATTACATGTTTCCCGATTTAGATTTCAGTTTAAACCACCCCATTTCTCCTAAACACTTTGTCGATCTCCTGTCAAAACAGGGATTGTGACTCCTTACATTCTGATGGAGTAGCCCCCGAACTACAGGAACCAAATTCTTACTCTTGAGTGCCCTTCCAAGTCATCTAACATGGGAGCAGTCCCAGTGCTGCATTTGTTCATCCCTTCCCCTCTTGGTGTTGAAATTCATGTTTTGCTGCACACATTAAACTGCTCCTGAGCTGAAAACACACTCCTAACCAACATACTCCTGAGCAATTTAATAGTGATTGCGGCCTGATCACCCTTTAGCTCTTTGTTCTCCTTCTGAATAATATCATAATTATATCAAGAGCAGATTTCAGATGAAATGCTGAACACTACAGGTACTCCTTGACTTACAACAGCTCATTTAGTGACCACTCAATGTTAAAATGACACTCAAAAAGTGACTTATGGCCATTTTTCACATTCATGATGGTTGTAGCCTCCCCATAGTCACATGATCAAAATTCAGATGCTTGGTAACTGGCATGTACTTGTCCCGGGATCATGTAATCCCCTTTTGCAACCTACCAACCAGCAAGGTCAATGGGGAAGCCAGATTCACTTCAGATATGAAATTCACTCAAAGGTTGGATTCTGCCAGTTCGGCACCGTTCGAGCAAATTGGTAGCTCTGAGGATCAGCTGGGAGTGAACTGGTTTGGTTTGTTCTGACGATCAGCTGTTGGGCCCACTGCCCACCTGGGCTCCAGGCTCTGCTTTATATCCTGATTTTCAAGTTTAGCTGATTTGCATGGCACAGTGGATTGCTGCACATCAGTTGTTTAGCACACAGGGATTGCTGGAGAAGGTCAGTAGCAAATGCTCTATGCGCGTGCAAAGTGTGCATTCAGTGCCCACATGGGCAAAGTGCATGATCACTGAACCGGTTGTTATACCAGTTGAATCACACCCCTGGATTCACTTAACAACTGCAGTGATTCCCTTAACAATTGTGGCAAGAAAGGTCATAAAATGGAGCAAAACTCATTCAACAAACATCTCACTTAGCAACATAAATTTGAGGCTCGATTGCCTTCCTAAGTCAAAGCCTCTATGAATCTCATTCTTCTTTCATCCTTTCATGCCTCTGCCTTGAGTTTGTCAAATCTGGTCAATGGCACTGAAATCTCGATTCCATGCATCATTGCGTTGTTGCAAGTGCATACATTTATTTTTTTTTCTATTTCTATTTCTAACATCTGAAGATAATGGCTTTGTAGGAGGCCAATGAAAATCAAATGGCAAGTAATTATTGCCTTTTCTGGTGGAGAGGAAATCAGTCCAGTACGACGCCTTCCTCTTCTGACTTGTCAGGTGAATGACTCTGAGGCCCTGACATTACATGTGGAAATTAGAACCTGGAATTTTACCAGGTTCCTCTTGCAGGCTGGTGGAAACTGAATTAGAGCTGAAAATGAGCAGATACAGCCTTGCCTGGAATGCAGCATGTCATGTAATTTTGCAATTACCTATCAGCCGTATCTCAGAAGGCATCAGCAGGAGAAAAGAAGCAGTCAGGAAATCTGGAGAATGCTCCTTCAGATCTGTCTCTAAGGAAGAAAGTTTGCTGACATGACAGAACCCTACATTGGAGAAGGGGGATGTCTCTGGCAGTTGCTTTGCTCTTGTGCTTTTTGGCCAGGAAATGTCCCAGCTGTCTCTGTTTCCACCTAGGTTGTGATGGGTAGCACTACATCCTTAGAGTCATAGGGTTCAAAGCAGTGGTAGTATTCAGCAGGTTCTGGTCAGTCCTGGAAAACCGGTAGCGGAAATTTTGAGTAGTTTGGAGAACTGGAAAATCCCACCTCTGACTGGCCCCACCCCCATCTGTTCACTGCCTCCCAAGTCCCAGCTGATCAACTGGTTCTTCTTTGGTTGCCCTGCACAGGAGAATGGAGCTGGAAAGCAGGTTAGTGGGGTGGGGAGGGAATGGGATTTTGCAGAATCTGCCACCCCCACCAAGTCATGCCCACAATAGTAATTTTTTTTTGAATCCCACCACTGGTTGAAAGGGACCTTGGAGGTCTTTTAGTCCAACCCTCTGTTCAAGCAGGAGACCCTATATTGTCCCAGTCAAATGGATATCCAATTGTTTCTTGAAAACCTCCAGTGATGGAGCATCCATAACTTTGGGCGGCAGCCCATTCCACTGATTACCGTATATACTCGCATATAAGCCGACTTTAGAATGCTTTTCTTTTTTTTCAAATTTGGGGGTTGGCTTATACGCGCATAAATCTGATTTTTTTTTATAACCACCGTTATATGGTGGTGAGGAGGGCCCAGAATCCCTGGTTTTTCAGCCAGCGGTTATTTCAGTCCGGTGGGTTCAATGACCACTTGGAAGGAAAATCCCCACCTTCTCCCTCTCGATGCCCGTGCCTCGATTTGCGCCGGAGCAGCGCCTTAGACGAGCGGCTTCTGCGATGAGAGTCTTGGCTCTTGCACTCCCTGTCAGCTGGCACCTTAACAGCCCTCTACTCAAGTAAAAGCATGCGCGAAGTCAGGCGCCATTTTCTCCCTGGATGACAGCCGCAATTTTGCCCCGCCGCCTTTCCCTCTGGGCTTCACTTCTGCTGTTCAGTGAAGTCGCGCCCAAAGCCCTGTCCTCCCAGAATCTTTCTGACGGTGACCTTGTCTTGGCACATCTTCGCAGGGCGTGAGCTCGGGGATTGATCGCCACCGTGTTGCTTCAGAACGGGATAGCCTGACAGATTGAAGTTAGTTGGGGAGAGGGTGTTTCTGTGCTGGGATCTACTCAAAAAATAGTTATAATTTACCTGTTCCCAGCTCTTGGGAAATGTGGTAATTACCCATCATAATTACCCATCTCCAGATTTTTTCACCTGAAGTCTCCAGAATTTTTCCTGTGATCCCAGAGTCGTTTGTAACACCTACCATGGTATTTTGGGGTCGGCTTATATGCGAGTTTTTGCAAAATTCCTCATTTTGGGGCAGTTTTTTAAGGGTCGGTTTATATGCAAGATCGGCTTATATGCGAGTATATACGGTAACTGTTCTCACTGTCGGGAAAGTTCTCTGAAGTTCCAGGTTGGATCTTTCTTGAATGGGCTTTCACCTGTTAATCCTGGTCCTGCCCTCAGGTTCTTTGGAGAACAGGTTGACACCCCCACTCCCTGCTCTGTGACAGCCCCTCCAAACTTCCAAACTTGCTTTTCCACTTCCTGGAGTTTTCCAAGACCTTTGCCACTATACCACATGGTTTTATGTGTTATACTGCCCTTCCTTCAAGAACTGATGGAGGCAATGTCTAGTAATTCTCCCTCTTCTCATTTTACTAAACCACACCTCATGTGAAATAGGCTGGAGGAAGAGAGAGTAGTCATCCAGGCAGCTTCCATGCTTGAAGAAGAATGAATGAAGAAGGAAGAATGAACCCTTGAATCAGGGTGTTCCTGCTCTTAATTGATCACTTTAATTACTACTCCCCACTGTCTCTCCTGGTTACAAAAATGCAGCCCATTTTCCATGTTCTATCTGCTCTGAATGACAGTCTGTCTTCTGATGGAATAGTATGTGGAAATGGTCTTGGGGGCTTGGGTAGAGATGTTGCCTAGGGAATGGTGAGATAAAAGGGGACATATCCCACAGCTGCATAACAAGTGAAAGCAGAGACTCAGAAAGGAACTGTCATGCCCTGTCAGAGTCTGAATTCAAGGAGGAAAATGAACAGCTGACAGGATGCAGGGGAGTGGCTCCGTTGGCTGTGGTGGAAATGGGGAAAGGCAAAGTCAGGCTGGGCAGAGCAGGAAAGAGGTAGAACAAGGGAGAGGGAGTTCAGAGGAAGACCAAGGCCAACCCCCTCTTCATCCTAGGACATGCAGGGAAGAACGGAGAAGAGAGCAATGTGGGATGTGTAATTTAAGAGGGAGGAAAGGGCCCTGATTCCCTTCACACCTGGGGATGGAGTTTAAAGGAGAGGCAGATGGGAGGGGTGGTTGTCAGGAACAAACATTGAGTTTATCTAGTGTTGGCTGCTGTTATCTGAGTTCCTGGAATCCTCCCAACTGGTTTGATTACTGCTGTGTTACTTCATTTCTGGGACTCCTTATCTTGCCCTGCTGGATTTATTACCTTATCTTGCCTTGTTGAATTTATAGTTTAAAGTTTTCTGTTTTCAATGTTTGGACTGGAATATCTGCAGCCAAAGTCTGTTGCAGGTTCATGGAAGAGTTTTTCTCCAGACCGGAGAGGAACTGGAACATTGGGGGCAAAGTTGGAGCTAATAAAGGGACTCATACTTATTCTCTGGCTGTGTTGCCTTTATGCCATGCTCCAGGTCATCACAGGAACTTTCCCTATCTTCTCAGGCTGTAAAAGAGATGGTGGGGGATTTGTACTTTCAGGCTTGCATGATTCTGTTAACATAGCCTTACAAGTAAGTATTAGCTCATCCAGTCTGTTTCCTGTCTGGAGTACTAGGAAAGCTGGCATCCATATAATCTTGGGGTGTTCTGCCTTTATAGGACAGAGATTAATTTGCTTATACATATCCTGTGTTTATTATCCCTGTGCATAAACATGCATTCTTCACTGTGAATGTTATTTAACATCCCCAGAAGCAAATTAGAGCAGTAGCAAGTAAATATAATTATGTGGGAAAAAAAGCCCCATCATCACCTGAATTGTCATATGGAAATTCCATATTTAGGAACAATCTACCTGTGAGCAGCAGCTTGAGGATAATCAACAAAGGGAAAACACAGCCTTCCTTTCCTGGAGCTGACTCATCTTTAGTGATGAGATGAGAGTCTATTTGCTTTTTCTCTCTTGCTGCAAATAAATAAATAAATAAATAAACAAATAAACAAATAAATAAATAAATAAATAAATAAATGAATGAATGAATGAATGAATGAATGAATGAATGAATGAATGAATGTATAAATAAATAAATAAAGTTGGATGATGATTACTTTTATGTGATCTCATTCATTCCATCCAATTTATAATGGCTGCCCATGCAGGCCAGGTTGTGGTTATATGAGCAGTGAGCCATTTTGTTGGCTAATTTTATTACATTTTACAAAGGGAACACATCAAAAACCATAAATGAACAATCAAGAGAAAAGATAAAGCGTAAAAAAAGAGAATGGGCTTAGAAGGGCAAAAGGGTTCAAAAAAAAAAAGAAATAAAAACAAATATATATTGGCTTACAACTATTCATTTAGTGACCGAACTTACAACAGTGCTGAAAAAGGTGACTTATGACCATTTTTCACACTTACGATCCTTACAGCATCTCTGTGTATCAAAATTTTGGTAACTGACTCACATTTATGACAGCTGCAGTGACCCCTGGGTCACATGATCCCCTTTTGTGATCTTCTGACAAGCAAAATCAAAGGGGACTCCAGATTCACTTAACAACTGGGCCACCCACTTAAGAACTGCACCACTTAACAAATGCAGTGAGAAAAGTCGTAAAATGAGACATGATTCGCTCAACAAATTTCTCACTTAGCAACATAAGTTTTGAGCTCTGTTGTGGTCATACGTCGAGAACCACCTCTATCAAGAATGGCTCCCGATGTCTTAGTTTAAGACTTAGTTTAAGTAGAATGTCGTTTTCCCCCCAAAAAAAGAAAAGGAGGAAAAATCTTTTTTTTTCCTTTTTAGCTTTTCACACTCATCAAATCTATAGGTCAAAATTTAATTTTTCTCCTCTCCTTCAAAAAGTCCAGTAGTGAACTATTTTGTCATCACCAGGGTAACGTTGAAGGACTCTTCCTGTTCTATATGTAAATGGTTGACTCCTAGACTACACTTCTGATTGGTCCAGTAAAGTAAGAAGTGGATTGGTT
>BHFT01044443.1:0-44758 GCA_004320025.1 Laticauda laticaudata
GTCAAGGCGGCAACAATCGAAATGTATTTTCGCCAAACGAATAAACAGACAGCAGTCAGGGAGCCGGTAATTTATTCTATACCCATACATTGCACTGAAATAACTAAGATACAAACTAAAGTCAGTTTTTTGCTGATACACTATTAAGATAGTACAATTTCTTAGAGCTTGAAATTATGTACCCTTGAAGATGTGGTTTGCGACAGAGGAAGAGCTTGTAGCGCTCAAGATACTCTATTGGAATCCGCTATGACGCTTTCAGTGTGGCTCACGGTTTAAAGATGTTCTCAGATGGTCTCTGGGACGTATGATTGGAAGTATATAGAGGAGCATCTGCCTAGCCCGAAATACTTGGCTCTAGTGCGCTGTAGTCATTAAGGTCGCTCTGGACGCATTCATGAGAAACTGCTTCCTGATTTGCTGCTTGGATGTAGTGAAGAGGGATTAAAATATTTGTGGACGACGTAACTCATAATGTGGAACAGCAATCCTATGGTGGGTGGGGAAACTTAAAGTGGGCCGCAACTGAGCATTGGGGGTGCCACACGAGGAGTCGAACACAACGTTATAGATGGCTTCAAGTTCTGGCATAGAGAGAAGGGCAATAGGAAGAAGGAGAAGATGAGGAAAGGAGGATGGGTAAGGAGGGAGAGAGGGAAAAGCGAAGAGGAGAAAGTGGTAGAGGGGGGAGGGAGGGTAGAAGAGAGGAAGAAGAGAAGAGTGAACGGGAGGGAGTGGAAGGGGGAACGGAGAGCACGCAAGGGGTGCAGGAAAGAGAGAGCCGAGTAGGGGAAGTTTTGGTTAGAGATTTGGTGAGAGATGTATGGGCGAAGTGGAGGATAGAAGAGAGGGAGAGCAGAGAAGGAGGGAATGGAAGTTAGGAGGCGATGGGAGAGAAGGGAGGAAGGAGGAGCAGGCAGAGGGAGAGAGTTAAGAGGAAGGATCTCTGAGCAGATGGAGAGAAGTAGAAAGGAAAGGGAGAGAGGTAGAGGGATGACTGTATCAGGGGAGAGAGTAGTGAAGAAAAGGGGAAGCTGGAGAGAGATAGAAAAACCAAGATCTCTAGAATAGTGTCATTTAGTTGTGTGGTGAGCCTTTTTTACAATAAAATGTTCTTGTATCAGTTCGCTGTGCTCGATTGATATTTGTTATTTTTGAAAATGATAGATGATGGAAGCAGTGCCCAATTAGCGCTGTCATATATGATACTCACTCATCTCACTCTCGGCTTTATATGTCTTATGAGTGAACATTTTGTCACCAGTTTGGGGCACCTGTGCTAGACATGATGTTTGTCTCTATCATTGCATCAAAGCCAGGTCACTTCTCGATGTACTGAAATGGAGCACCTGATGTATTAGCAATAAAGGCCAATATTTGTTAGCGTATAGCAGACTAATAAGAAAAGCCCGTTGGGGATCTGGGCTTTCAAGGTGCCTTTGAAGGGGCCTCTGGGCGAGGCTGTGCAAGCCAGGAGGCACCATTGTCTCTTGCCCGCAATGGAACATGTTACAACAGGCTTGTTGGCGGGTACGCGTGGAGGATGAGGGGAGGCAATGGAGAGCTGGGCTCAACTCATTCTGATTGGGGTGAAAATTTGTTAAACTCGCGCACTCGCCTACACACCGCACGTTGGAGGACCCATCTTGCATATCAGGAACTCTGAGCGGTCCTGAGTGCTTAGCCATTATGCTTTTGGCTCGGGCGAAGAGGTTTTAAGCTCTGGACAGGTGCGCAAATGGATATTCAAATAGTTAAGCAGTGAGAACTCGCGAGAAGTTGCACAGTAAGCTGGACTGAACTCTGAATGAAGAAGCCTTGTTGAAAGTGCAAAAGCGCTTGGAGAGGGAACATAGCCCTGGACTATGGGATTAGGCTGGAGAGAGACAACGTCGAATATTAAGTACTGAGCTCTATACTCGAGCTTCGCTATACAAAACTATGTGGTTGTGGGCTTAGTTTTGGGGGAGGAAAATGAGGGGGAAAAAAATTCTGCCACGCGTAGCGCTGAAGCGCAGCTTCTCTTAGTATTCTCTAGAGTTCGCGTTCCGTGTAGTGGTGTGACGAGGAGAGTTGAGGGCTGTTTGACAACACTCGGAAACGGTAATTGGGTGCTTGTGTTGAGCAGGCAGTGATGACAGCAAGAGGAGCCTGGGCAAGGCTTAGCTCACAAGTGTTCTGTACTAAAAGCTAGCTTGGTGCTGTGAGCTTAAACGTGGACTGGCAAACTCCTCTCCATTTGCTTTGTGTTTTGCATTTGGGAACATATTTCTTTGTTCCAGGTGGGGGAAGGGGGTAAAGGGGAGCGGAAGGAGGGGGGGGGAAGGAAGGAGAAGGGAAAAAGGGGGGAAGTAGAAACTGCCTTAGCTAGCATCAGAGCGTGTTAATATTAATAATAAGTATAGGAATAGTAAAAATACTCTGGTGGTGCCTGTTTCGAAAAAATCCTTTCTTAGTGAGGCACGCTTAGAAGCAAGAGGAATGTATGCTGCTCAAATTTCAAGTTGTAGGCTTTGAACGATTTCTGGAGATTTCATGATGATTGGCATGAGGGGTATTATCACTTTTCTATGAGAGATTTTGGGCATTCGGGAGGGCACTCTTCTATGAAGTACTAATTGTTATGCACCTCACCAGTAGGTGGCACTTCTTAGACATAGCCTCCTGGCACTATACGGCAAGTAGTGACCAGCTACTTGGTGCTGGGTTAGGGATGTTCTCAAAAGAGGAATGAGAGTAAGCTTATGGAGAAGAAGATGACTTCTAAAAATTAGGCGAATCCAATGGCTACACGGTTGTGGATGCGAGGCGAACTGGATATTCCTATCTGGAATACAGCAGTTCTATCCAATAAATGCGTCTATAGAACGAGGGTGAAATGAGAGCAAATCGACTGTATACTTGAGAGAAATGGTTATGCCCACACTATCTTGCTGTTTTATACCCAGAGTGTTGGTGGAAGAGGACACTACTATACTCATTATATCCATAATTCGATGCACAGGAATGTATACTCAAATTTATTAGGCGTACTCGCGAATGTGGAAATTAAATATGGATTGTGAAGGCCACAGTCCTTAAGAAAATTCTCATCAAGCTGTAAATTGTTAACCTCAGACACAGAAAAATAAAACATAGATTGAATCATCCTGGTTGCAGTATGGCAACTGGTAGCTCGATTGATAATCTGAATTCATGTTATGAAGACCCATGCTTGTAGACTTCTCATGTCTTCATGCTATCTGATGGGTTGATGAGAATTCAGTATTGAACACTGGTTTTGGATTTCTCAGTCGCCAAGGGTTAGCGCTGATGGGTGCTTTATTTGAATGTTACAAACCCTCAATTCAATAACACTAAGATGAATAGACATTTGTCAAGGAAACTTTCAGTGATTCAATAGCATGACATGACTGCAATGCACGGCCAAAGAGGTATTTAAGTGATAGAAAAGGTTTTGTTGATATTGTTACATGCTTCGTTTAATCACGCTGTCGTGTTAATACAGTCTGTATTTATCCTGTGATGCCCCACTGGCGAAGAGAAAAGGCTCCGTTACAGTTTCTGTGACTGTGTAAGGTAAATTAGAACTTAATCTGCCAAATTCGTCTCCAAAGGGAAGACCATAAAGGTCTATTCAGACCAGCTTTGATTTCAAGATAAGGTTTTGGAGAGCAAAATGTCAGAGCATGTTTCTAAGACCGCAGGGCAACTTTAAGTGTGTGATTCAATTCGCCAGAGATTCCTAGCCAGGCAGAACAAAATGAAGGCATGTTCCACGAACACTGGGATTACACGCATGTACTCAAGTTGCAATGTAGTTTTGAAAATTTTAATTAGTATTTCCTCTACTATCAGCAATTAAGTGCTATTCTGTACACTGAAGCTGGAAGTGTACAAGAATGATAATCATATTTGAGCGAAACAGCCTAGTTGAAATTAAACAAAGGTGGGAGCCGGCAGAACGCAATAATGAGATCTTTTCTGTGGTGGCTCCCTCTTCCCTCTGGAACATCTGCTCCGGAATAGATTCCGGTCAGGGAATTTGACTGGGCTCCCACTCTAACACTCTTTTGAAACTCTCTGAAGATGTGATTTGGCGCCAGTATAGATGACGCGCGGAGAAAGCTCATGAAGACGGGGTGGAGCCATTATAATGGTATGGCATAGAGTGTGTGTTGCGCCTGGGGAGAGTTATTTCAATTTGTAATTATTTTATTATTTTCTATCTATTTTTATTTGATAATTTAAGATTTCTAATTCCTGTAAGCACCCGTGGGTTGCTGTGGAGAGGTAGGTGAGGGTCTATATAATTCTTCATATATTGGATAAAGTGAATGTAGCTTTCTGTGAATGAACAACTACACATGTTATGGAGATGAGCATTCAAGTGCAGATGGATCTAAGACTAGACATGATCTCACTGCAAAGTATACAAGGCGCTCTGAAATATTCTTCTGGTTGACAAGTCAGTTATGTTACATTGGATATGATACAGGTGTCGTCAAGTCTTTGGGCTGGATCACACGAGATACATGCGCAGTGGTGGAGTGTGAAACTGTTGGGACATGGGCAATGGATTACATGTGGGTCATGAGGCAGCAACCGACAGGAGAACGTGCCAGTTGCACTATAAAGTCTCATGTTGCAAATTGCTCATATAATCTTGTGCCACGCAAGATATCTATGCAACCATTGTTAAGATAGGATTGGGTTTTAATTGAGGGCAGTATCGCACATAATGTCTGGGTATTTCTTTTCTTTTTGCTTTCATTTATATTCTGTCGGGATGAATACAACAGTGGAGTGTATATCGATAAAAATGAAATTGAACGCATTGGGCTGGAATGTCCCTGATCACATATACGTGAAATACTTGTTTTCTAACTACGGAATTTGGATATATCTTAAGGCTTATTCCGTACATGGCTCGCCAAGATTGTTTCATCACCTGGGCTGAATAACCTACTCACGCTGAACTTCACTCCTCTGTCCATGAATAAAGAGCACGAGCAAAATACAGTTATCCAATTCCTAGCTCAACGGTGAATCTTAGCATGCGATTGCAGAATAGGAGAGCTCAGTGATACATGCAATTGTTCAGGCGTGTAGGCTAAAATGAAAAGGGGGCAAGAAGTCTGGTATTTGCTTTAGTTCCGAAGTTCAATAATCAAGGCTCAGAGCGACGCTAAGGCATGGCTCATGGCTTGGGAGTGAGCATTGTGACCTTGGTTTATGCATTTTGGAGAGATATGTAGCCTTTGCGCATATCACTCATCTGAAAGTGGTGAATCATGTAGAGGTCTTTCGCGGGCAGAATTGAAACCATAGATCTCATAGTGCATTCCACTCTGGAACACTTGATTTGGAAACCTATCTGAGAAATAGTCCCCTAATAACTTGGCGACAGCAGTGTCGAGAGCACTGCATATCAAAACTAGCCATACGTGACTACCTATGCAGGGGTCTAAGCGCGCTGTATAGTGTCGCAGACGGTGAGAATAGGCAAATTGACACCTGGTGGGCAATAAGCACCCAACTTATGGCCCTTGCTGTTCTACTACCATTGCATTTTTTCGGCAGCGTATGGTCTTGTTGAAATTGTAGCAACAATACTGCGTGCTCTCAAGATTAGAGGAACATACTAATAGATGGAAAGCATACCTCTTATGAAGGGACACAGTTCTCCTCAGCCCACTACTTAAGCATAAAGTACAAGCGATCGAACAGACATTTTTTGACTCGGCTATGTATGCACATATACTGGCTGACATCTAGGTATGTTAAGTAACGGGATTGGTCCCAATAAAGCATTCTGAACATTAGATGGTTGCAGTCGTTTTCACTGCTTATAGTGATCACCTGGCGCTAGCATGCTCAGCATTCTAATTTGTTTTCTCTTTTAAACGTGTTCACATTGTCTTCCCAAATTGTGTGGGTGGGCATGTGTGTGTGGGTGTGTGTATGTCGTGTGTATACACATTCTCACTCAGAAACAGTGCTACCCATTTTGTCTGAATTTTGTCAGAGCAGGAATTGCAGCACAGAATTATGGAGAAGCAAGTCGACGGCCAACCAAGAGAGATGTGGCCATACAGTAAGATTGTATTGGCTTCATACATATTGTTAAATTAAGAATTCAGAGAACAAGTCATGTCTGGAGATATTTTGTTCGATGGGCAGCGATGGTTTATAGAAGGAACAGATCGGCAAAGAGGAACAAACCACTCTCAACTTGGCATAGGGGAAGTCTAATCTCGTGGCAACTTTTAATGACTTGTAGGCGCACTTGTCAACTCCCAGAATTCCGACGAGCCAGACAAGTCCGTGGACAAGAACTTGTTTCGACAGTATTGGCAAGAGAAGCAATTGCTTTTGGTATTTCTGAGGCAATAGAGACAAAAGCTGCTCGACTTCTCTTTTTTTAAAGAACGCTTTGCAACGCAGAGTACACGTGGAATGGGGAGACAATTCTGAATATGATGTAGTAGGTTCTTGATAATTTCAGAGGAAATCTAGAAAATTGTTTTGGATGTGTCCTAAAGGTTTCTATCGTTGTAACATATAGTTCACACGCTCTTTTGGGATTATAGGAAAGAGCTGTTATTCCCTTTTATAATGATTGCACTAACTTAGATATTTTAATAAAAAACGAGGAATATATAGTGAAGTCGAAAGAAGATAATTGATCAAAGGTAATGTGGCGGTAATTTTAGTTAATGAAACCGAGGGAAATAGAAGGCTATGAGAATATTATATATCGAAGGTATCGTGTGCACAATAGGTCTAGAAGGTTTCTAATTTTAAATGTTAATGTCATAGAGAATTGGAAGTTTGATAGTATATTATGTTGTTTTTAGAGATAACATAGTATTCTGGCAATCAAAGTTGTATCTGAGTTTGTGGATCATACTAATTTATTCAGGAGAAAGGGTGTGTATTTAGAGCTTTCACAAAAGTGCTTGGTGAGAAGCACTCTAATGGAAGGACCTTTTTAAATCAGGATAAGCGGTTTCGATTTCCAAGTCAATGTGCTAATATGCAATTCAGTGTGTAAGATAAGTTATAGCACAGTACGCAGGGCAAAAAGCCTCTATTTCACATAGTAATGACTTCAGGTCGCAGAAGTATACTGTAGTGTGTCTTAGTAGCGTAAACTTTGCAATCCAAAGCGTAATAGAAGCTGCGTATGAAGCATAGTAATATTATCAATGAAGAGGTGTGGAGGTGAATGTAAAGAGAATGAACAAGATAGTCCATGGCTAGAATGTAATTATATGAAAATACTGAGGATTTTATAAATAGCAGGATATTCATATATTTGATACTTGGAAAAAGAAGAAAACTATTTGAGATCCTTTATGAGAGTGTATGAAAGTAGGCTGGGAAAAGGAAGAATGGTGAGAGAGAACAGTAAATGGCTAGCTCATACAAGGAATTTAAGATACAAGGCTACACAGCTTGAAGGCTGTATAGTTGAAAGAGACAATGAGAAATGCTCAATTGTATTCGCTTGTGTCTATCATGGGCAGGATCGGGTTAGAGGAATTGTTATGATGATAGTAATGCCATCACCGTCAATATCTTAAATTAGGGTAGATATTTTTAAGAAGAATCTGTCACTAATCAAAGACTTTTCAGAGCAGTTCCTTTGTCCACATTAGATTGTAGTGCTAATAATTGAATTACATTTTGCACATAGGCTATTTCTCTGGCAGTTACTGTCATCCTCTTCTTGTCTACGATTCTCTCTCGCTGTCTTATCCCTTTTCACAACTTCCCAGACTATGCTTCTAAGCAGAGCTAGAATACGTTATAGTCATAATGATGTTAATATAATAGAGCTTGACTTGTAGTGTAATTCATTTAACACAGTAAATTGTGATTAATGGTGCTGACGAATTAAAACCTTTGTGGATTTTATCACAGTCAAATAACTCGCAAAGTTGGAAGATACGTAATGCGTGGATTTATGAGGTTATGCATTGCAGATCTTAGAAGTTTGCTCTAGTAATGATTATATTTGGGTAGCGCTAAGAAAGGCAAGGTCGTCATGTGCTTGTTCAGTTGCGATAGTAGAATAGATAGATAGATAAGTATGGATAGATGTAATTTACAGTATATGATAGATGAGTATAGAATAGATCGGAATATGATCAAAATCTTAAATTTCACCATAGGTAATAGTTGAAAGCCAAGTCTAGCATGGGGTATAATTTCAGAGCATCTGAAGTTAGCGCGACACAACTGCCTGTTCGCAACATATATAGCAGCTTCTAGGGACAATGTCAGTCACTATTGTATGTTTGTAGAGCGTAACCTTGAAAATTAGAGTCACAAGAAATTAAAAATGCTGGATTGCTGGCGGGATTGCTGTAGACTTTAACATCAATATGGCAATACTAAACAGTAATCGTCGAGATTGTCTGTCCAAGTTTTACTCCTGTCACCATATAGTGTCCGGATATAAGCTTGAATTATGGCTGAATTTAGTTGATCCGACTGTAAAATATACGTTCATTAACTAACAACAACCGCGAGAAAATGATAGTGTAAAGGAGAGATGGAATGAATTTTTTATGGCTACAAAGTAATGAGGGAATATGAGTAGTAAACCTTGACAGAGCAATCAATAGATTCTGTAGTAATGCCATATCTTGATTGTTGATGCCAGTTTGTCATTCGCTTAGAATTCGTGCAGCATTTTTTAATTTCTGCTTGTACAGGCTGGTCCTGGCTCAAAGGAATAGACATTGTTTGAAGCTGCTATTCTAGAGAGAGGTCAATGTTGCTCATTACCATTCGATGTGAGAATGTAAATACCCATGCTAGACTTGGCTTTCATTTCCATTAATAGTTGGATTCTATCTATCTATCTATCTATCTGTATCTATCTATCTATCTATCTATCATCTATGCATTAATTACCTACTATCCACTATCCTACCATGTCATCGCTACCTACCTATATTAGTAGCACTCTGCTCGGCCAGATCATTTATACGCACATAAGTAGAGACTCTAGATTCGGCTCGTGCTAGATAGAATAGATCTCTCACAGGGATTAATTGTGAGGCACATATTACAAATTCTGTTTTAATGATATTTTTCAACCTACTTCAATTATCTCATATTTCACATGTATGTGTCAAGATCTTCTATAGCTCTCTGGAGAAGTCTCGCTAGCAATGTTTCGTCGCATGAGGGGAAAAGAGGAATGAAGAGAGAAAAGAATAGACAATAGAAATAGAGAATAGATATATATAAATAAGAAATATAGAGAGAATATATAGAAGATATAGATATAGATAGAAGATTATATACGAACTAATCACTACACATAAAATATAGATATATAGATATAATAGATGAGATATCATATATAAATACAGGTATAGATTGATGATAATTATTTGTAGCATGTTCTAGAATATTGTCATGGTACTTTCAAAGCTATACACGCTTCAGTTGTGTAGCCTTTTCTTTGAAATTCTGTGAAGTATTTTACTTGCCTTTCTCCTTTACTTTTTTGTCACAGATCTCTACTTCATCCATACCATTAGGATGTAGGGTGTTTTTTATTTTTATCCGATAGTTAGATGTTCGCTGTATTAATAATCCTTGCGATAAATGAATTCTTAGGAACACTGGAGAACTTTGTACTTCCACGTAACACATCGCACCACATCAACCTCTTCATTGAGTCTATCTACTATGGCTGTCAAGAGCTTCTTCTTTTGTTACCGGACCTGAACATGATAGACACTACACATTCAACCGCAAGCTTGATCTTCATTGACGCACTTAAGTGACTTGGTGAAAAATTATGCATAGCTTTTTGCTCCTGGTATGCTATAACTTTAAGCTTACATATGATGTTGAAATGTGCAGGTGTCGCACATACTTTATCGATATGATACCGTTATCCTGATATAAAAGGTCTTTTATAGAGTTTTGCTTTACAGGCACTTTTGGTTCTTATTACCCTGAATAATTTAGTAATTATCCACAAACTCAGTCAAGCTGATTGCATACATATATAAATCAAGATCATTTATGAATAAATTAGAGCAATATAGAAGACTACCTAGACTTGTCAACAATGATCTGATCTACTTAAATTTCTCTCTATTTCCTTTATGTATGAAATCTAGCTACAATATTTTCTTTTGGCTTCACATTCTCTCTGTATTTTTTAATCTCCGTTAGAGATTCTATAAAAAAAAGTCTCCTATCCCATAAATGAGTTAATTTTCGTGTCATGATGAATCTTAGCTGATCGATTGAATAAAACAATTGTCATTTAGAGTGTAAATCTTTCAAGAATTGCAAGCATCATTCTTCACATACACAGCAATTGTCTGCCATCGCACGGTGATCTCGCGTTGAGCGTTCCTGTCAGTAAAGATGTCGAAGATAGCACGAGGAGCTTTGTTCTGCTTGCAGATACAAAAGCAATTGCTTTCCTATTCGCAACGGCAAGGTTTGATCACAATGCTGGCTCGAGCGGAATTACCAGCTCAGGAGATCTAAAATCCACACAAGTCACTCACACATAAGTTGTGCCAGGGATGTATGACTTCTCGACTCGCACTCATGTGGTTTAGTTTCCTGCTTTGCATCTTTCCTATTGACGTTAACCATCGCTGCGCTGCGTTTCGTATCTATCAATTTTCGCATGATTTCTCTGAATTTCTTTTGTAAAAGTTTAGTATCGTCACTTACTTTGTATGGACACTTCTGGTTGGCTGCTTGTTCTCCAAATTCTGTGCTGGCAATTCCTGCTCTGCAAAATTTCAGATACAAAGGTGTGTGTGTGTATACACACACATCACAACACACCACATTTGCAAGCTTGATCTATATATTATGAGTTGAGCAGAATTGAGTAAAGTTGTAAAGGACTATTAGGATGCTGAGGCGAATCAGCAGAGCTACTTCACCGGGTGATCCAAAGGTCAGTTACAGTTACTGCCAGTGGGCTACGCAAGAAATAGCGCTCATGGGTAAAAAATAGTATTACATATGGAGCCTGGCTCTTCAAAACTGTTTAGAAAAGAAAAGAACAGCAACCACATGTTCAAGTGTTGCTTTATGGAAATTGTAAGCATTCTAGAGTCGCCATTATTGCAACATTAGGGAACATGTCTAGTATGTATTGCTAGGATCGCTAAGAGTAGCCGTCGGCTTCAATGCAATGTGGGAGAACTTTACTAGGGCTCGTAGTCCGTACAAATAACGAGGTTCTCCTCTGAGTTCACTTAATTAACAGAGAATGAATGGTGAGAATGAACAGCCAGAGGTTGGCGATATATTGGGATAAGTAGCAGAAGGTGCCTTTTAGAGTTATGTGTTGGGCTTAGGTAGCATACATTGGTTCTAGTGTCTGCATCTGGCATCCGTGCCTCCTCTTGTTGGCAGGGGAGGAACGTTTGGGTGAGCTCTTCGAGTAGTATGCCGGTCCTAAATGTTAGGCCTCTCAGTGGGGTCTCATATGCATAGGTTAAGAGACACCATGTGATACTCTGATAGTAAGTGGAATATTGCATGAGACAGCTGTTCAATCTGCGGTGCATGCTCATAGGTATGCTCAGATTCATGATGTAAGCATAACGTCCATTAAAATGCACGACCCCTCCAAGCAGAGACTTCCTGGTGCGCGTTCTTTTTTGGATAGAGCTGAGCGATAACGATAACCAGTGGTCGCGCCCTTCAGTTCATTTATAGCTCATGATGGACTACTGAGCCTATTCTGGCACATTAAGGGAGTTGTCAGGGAACGATGCTAAAATGGCTTCACTGACGCTGAAGGAGGTGCTTAGTCACTTCAGGGTGCAGTATGCATTAACATCTTTGACACTCATTTAGATACAGGAATAGCTAGATAACCTTTATCCTTGAAAAGAGAATGTATCAAGGGACATTCCAGCCAATGCAGTGTCAATTATCTCATTAGATCAGACTTCTACATGGTATATGAAGCTCATTCATTCAATAGTAATGTACAAGTAAAAGAAAAGAAACCCACGATCAAAGTGGTGGCAATGGCTCCTCTCCAATGAAGCACAGTCATCTCAAATGGTTGGGCATTGTTGCTGTGCTCTCTCATTATACATAGACAGAGCACTTTGAACACTGGAGCATAGAGCAGCAATGGCGGTCCTCCTGTGTTGCTGATGACAATGATAGCCAGCATGCCCAACAGTTTAACCCAGCGCTAGATGGATGTTGTTGGGTCCAGCATGACTTGAGGGACTGTATCTATAGTGCAATTGACTGATTTGTGAGAATATATCAAGAAGCCCTTGACTTGCAGTGCAGATCCTTCTGAATCCTCTAGTCATCTGACATGTGTCACTCTATCTTTAGTTGTTCATCAGGAGCTCATTCATTTATGAAAATTTATATTGCTCACTCCTCTCATCACAGCACTCAGGTGGTTAGCAGGATTAGCAAATGGCAATATAAAAGACAATTAAAAATATGACTCAAACTAATTACGGCTAGAAATGGGGCTGGAATAACGTGTCTCGTGCGCTCCACGGGGCAGACACGGAACCTTAGCGAAACCATTTCTCTCAAGTGGCGACATTCACTCCGCGCTCGTAGTTCTCCTGCGCGATCTGTGACAAAGACTCTATCATCGTAGCAGAGCAGTATATCATAAACAGTAGTGTTAGACGTTGGATGTGCCAGTTAATTTTACCCTGAAAGGAATGGACGTTAGATTCAGGCATAGAAGGAGGAGGAGGGAGCAAGTACAGATATCTTGTCTTGTGGGGTCCCACCTTTTGTAATCAAAGGACTAGGCGTAGTATTGCATATGAAATTTCCTTGAAGCTTCAGGTATTGGTTTGTAAAATGCCCTTAATGCTGAGAGAGAGGAAATATAATTAATGTCAAAGACTCATGGGCATTGTAACTAATGTAGTACAGGATGGTATAATCCGCTGTGATTCTGATGGATCAGTTTAATGCTTCATGTTTGTTAGCGTGTCAGGTCTTAGTGGTATATTGGGGGCAGAATCTGAAGTTACACACTTTAAAAGTTGCCTGCGTTTGGAAAAACATGTGCTCTGTGACAATTGCTTCTTGACGAAAACAGCTGATATAAACTGCTAGTTATTAATAGTTGGCGGCTGATATAGAGCTGATATGGTCTTCGCTTGGGAGAACTTTGGGCAGGATTATGTGTATTGAATGTTAGCACACAGTAGCGAGAAAGATGGTAACGGGTTTTCTTCTGGCAGTGGGAGGGATGTCAAAGATGAGATATTACAGCGACATCGTAGTTTAAACTTAGTATCAGTGATTTTAATGTAACTCTGTTACATATCAAGAAACCATTTTCTACTCACGCTTGAAGAGTGAGATCCTTTTGGGGATGTGCGGTTGCGGTCATGTCATGTATTGAATCATGCAAAGTTTCGCTGAAAATGTTATTCATCTTAGTGTTAGATTTGAATATGGGGGTTTGGTAAGAGTTCAAATAAAGACCATCAGCACCTTGGCGGCTGAGTAAATCCATTAGGTTTCCTCGATTCTTGCATCAGAACCCATCTTAGAATGTGCTCGGTGTAAGAGCGATGAGAGATAGCTACAGAGGGTAGCATAGGTCTTATAAATGAATTCAGATTATCAAGATACTGAATCAGTTTGTGCTACGTGTAGAGACAGACACGAAATGGTGATATCTTTGCATGATATTCTCTCTGTATAAGAAAATTTTACTGGGATATATATATATATAGATAATGAGAAATTTATGATAGGAGAGAGCGTTATATAATCTCAATTTTCTTGCGGAGTACCCCCTACTAAAATTTGTATCCATTTGCTGATGAATAAATTATGATATATATATATTACATATATAGACTACAACAACATAAGATAGATGGTGTATAACAACGTCACTACATCGCTCACTTTGTCTATACGATGAATTACTTTATAGCTTAGTATTTATATTTACGAAATCCCAGTTCCCAATCAAAATCCTCTTGTTGCCTTGGAGCTGCATTTGAGTATGGACTATTTTCTGCATTGAAGTAGTCGCATCGTCTCTTTTGAGACAGTTATGCTGAACCAGCACGATCGCTGGTTGCAGCTACGTGTGGCTTAGTGTTTGGCAGGAGGACTATGTCTACAGAGGTGCTCACCTGGTGAGGTCATAGACATATGAGTGATGTCAATAGAAGATGCTCCCCGATGCCCAGAATCTTCAGCTCTATCTGTAATAAAAGTAGAAAATACCGGACCCTCATCGGCATCAATAGACATGACAATCGTCAGTGTATTTCGCAGCGCCTACCAAACTTGAGAATCATATGGGCGAAATTATCGCTTCCGGTCTTGCTTCTTAGGTGCTCACTAGGTGATTTTTCGAACGACGACAAGAGTATTATATACTCCAGTATGACCCTTATCTGCATGTATGATTAACCGCTCTGATGCTTAAGCTTAGAGGAGTTCTACTCCCCCTCGCCCCACGCTCTGAGAAGAGTAATATGTTGTTCCAAATGCAAACCACAAGCAAAGGAGAGGAGTTTCAGTTCCAGTTTTGCTTCACAGCACAGCAGCTGTATGTAGAAGAAGACTGTGAGTCTAGAGGTTCCTTGCCCAGGCTCTCTTGACTGGTCATACTGCTTGCTCACGCATCAGCAAATGACCAGGTTAATACAAGTTTCCAACGGGCCCGTTCCTCGTTACTCGCTCTCGGGACACATCTTGGACAGGACGCGAGCCAGATGAATACTGATGGACACGCGACTTGGTAGGCAGTGGGGGCAGTATTTTTGTTCCCGCGCTCCCGTTATTTTCCTCCGCCAGAAACTAATGTCCCAACCACAATAGGTCTTTTTGTAGCAGAGGTCCTGCTGAGTCTATAGGAGGCGCTATTGATATATTTATAGTGTTCGAGTTGCGTGTTCTGCCGAGTAAATTGATAAGTCAGGTATGGTTCCCTCTCCTTCGCCTTATGTCTAGCGATTTCAAGGCAAGGCTTTTCTTCAGAGTTCATTCGCAGCTTCTGTGCACTCTCTGCTCGAGCTCGCTCACAAGACGCTGCTTCACTCTGAAGTATCCATTTGGATTTCCAGAGGGCTTGCACTATTCCGGACCTGGCGTAGAGCAACATGGGAGCTGTCTAAACGTCCAGGAACGTCAGAGTTCGCTGATTTGAAGATGGGTCCGTTGCCTGCCAGAGGGGGTTTGTGAGGCATGGCCAGTGTAACGAAATTCACCACATCGAGAATGAGGTTTGAAGCAGGCTTCCTTTGCTCCTCTCCCTCCCGCCCTGTTTGCTAAAGTTCGCATTGGGGAAGAGACAATGGTGGCCGTGCCTGGGCTGCAGCCTCGACCCAGAGCCCCTTGCAACAGGGCTGAGGCCCATGGGCATGCCCCAAGGCTTATTTTTCCCTATTAGGGCTAACTCTATGCTTTGGCTACTTGTGTTCCATTTAGAGAGATGTGTAACTTGGTTTTGTTGGATTGCAGATGAACATAGCAAGGCGAAGGTGCGGCTTAACTGGGACAAAATGGTATGAGGAGGAATGAGAAGGAGTAAGACCTATTCGTGTGCACTCTTCCATCATTTTTCAATTGTTCAAAAATAGTATATTGAGGAAACTGGAAAAGACATCTTGTAAGAAAGAAGCTAGCATAAACGAATGACACTTTGAAGAATACTGGTTTTCTAGTCGTCTGCTCTGCGCTTCCCTTTTATCGTCACTCTCTTGAATCGCTCGCTCCCCCCGCGTGCTCTCTCTTTCCTTTTCGTCTCTCCCTCAATTCGCCTGTCTTAACTCCCCTCTGCCTTCGCCTCCTCCCTTCGCCCCTCGTCTCGCATGCTCCGTCCTTTCTCTCTCTCTCTCTTTTCTGATGCTGCTGCCCTCCCCTCTCCCCGTTCCTTCCGCTCCGCCTCTGCTCTTTCTTTCGCTCCGCCTTCTCCATGCTCCCTGTCCGCTACTGTGCTCTCTTTCTTCTTTCTCTCTTTCCTCTCTTGCTACGCACTCCCGTCATCCCCTCCTCAGCCTCTTCCGTCAGTTGTCTCCTTTGCGTCTGCTCGGCCCTGCTCCTCCTCCTCTTCTCATCCTTTTCCTTCCTCTTCTTGCAGAACTTGAAGGCATCTAAGGTGTGGATTTGGGGTGTGGGCGCCATATGCAGTGGCCATTAGGTTTCCGCACGCCAGGATTTTGCTGTCCTTGGGATCAGGCAGATATATTCTGGGCCTCATACCAGTCCAAGCAGCATAACGAACGCAGTTTCGCTGCTTAAGGCAGCCTATGACAGGCACTGCAGAAGTTGGGTAGGTCAGAGTGTCTTTTCCTTAAGGAAGCAACAGACATCTTGAACGAACCATGGGGGCAGGGGTAAACGAAAAGGCAGGTGCAGGGATTGGGCAGCTTACAGCTCTTCAGCTGGGAAACACACTGGGTACTATTCAGCAAGAAATGATTCCAGAAATGTCGAGAAAATTGACTTTATATTTAAACTTAGTTGATTCGATCTTGATTGGGGTTGGGAGATTAGAGTGTTGTTCGCTGGACATAACAGCAAGCAGGAGTCTCAGAGATGAGAAAGGCTAGAGAGTGGATGTAAAGCTCCTTTACGCGATGGAGGTCACATATTTGGTCAGGTTATTTCCAATTGGTGTAGGTAAGAGTACTCAGAGACAGATGTGTTGGGCTGGTAGGTATGTGAAGAGACAAGAAACAGCCAGAAATGCATCGGCAAAAGGATCGGAGAATTGTAGGAAGGAAGATAGTTGAGTCGTTGGGAGAGCCGGAGTGAACTTAGGCATGATGTGACTGAGTACTTTATTTGCAATCGAGTGAGTTTGCAACTGTCAAGGGAATGAAAAAGTGACAGTGGTGATTCCCTTGTGTGGCCAAGTGGCCCACCAGCGTGCTATTGCCCCTAGTATTAGAATATGACGGTTCACATGAGTAAGATATGCGACGCTAGAGGATGGCGTGGTATTCGCAATCGTGTTCTGACTGGTTCTGGCAAGACCTAGTTAGTAGGAAATTTTGATAGTTTGGAGAATCCAGCAAATCCCACTGTTGCCTGACCCCGCCCCCATCTTTTCTGCTTACCGATAGACATCTGAGGTCCTCTAAGCGCTGATCGGCTGGTTCGTTCTTCCAATTGCGATCTTGCAACGGTGGAGAACGGAGCTGAGAAGCAGGTTGTGGGTGGGGGAGGGAATGGGATTTTTTTGGCAATAGTTCCTTTCGCGCTTGCAATGTCCCACCAAGCCATGTCCGCAGGAACTGGTAGTGAAAGGAAATTGAATCCACGACTGGCCGATCGACCGCACGACAAGGAACTAGCAGAAGGCGTAGATGCTTTACACAACATGGTTTCATCTAAGGGAAGTAATATCAGTATCTGAGCCAAGGGTATGTTGCATGCTGCTAAATATTTGATCCGCTAAAGTAGAAGCTCACTCTGGTGGTGCGATGGTTTTTAAGTGTTGTTAAGATGATGGAGAAATAATGGGGTAGGACAAGGGTTGGGTGGCTATGCGGACAGCTCTCACCCCCGTATTGCCGTGAAGAGGGCCGGGCTCGCTAAGTCAGGAGCCACATCGAAGCGTGTGGGCAGCAACTTGGCGGCAGGAACGCAGATGGTCATGGCTGATGCCATGGGAGATCCAGTTAGTCCTGGTGGGCATCAGCATGTGAAGTGCTGAGGAAGCACATCTCCATCTCTTCCCGTTGCTGGACATCCGGATCTGCTTTACTTCCCATCATTGAGTTGTCAGCATATATTGCAAGCTGTGGCTCCACTTCAGCAGCCTTACGCATATCAGATCTATCCGAGAGCTGGCATCAGAATAGAAGGACTAATACAGGTCAGAGCTGAGCTGTGTCACGGGGTGGTGGCAACAAAGGCAACACAGGCAAATAAGCAGAGCGTTCCTTTCTTATCTCCACTTTGCCCCAATGGTCCAGAGTTACCTTTGGCTGAGAAAAACTCTCCCAGGAACAAAATCTTAACTGAAACAAATTCAATCCATAAAGAGTAGCGACTGTGAGCTAAAATCCAAACAAACAATTGGCAGTAATTGACTTGACTGGGCAAGAGAAGGACTTTTCAGACTTTCAGACCTTGAAAGCCACAGCAAAACTCACACAGTTGGGAGACACAGGAACACAGATAAACCAGGATGCCTACTCAATAAAATTCAGCTATTTGCTCCAAAAACTGTTACTGCAGCGCAGGCTTGCCTTTAAATCACTGTGTTCCCAGCTGCAAGCTAATGAAGGGATCAGGGCCTTTTCTCCCCCATGAAGGACACAACCCCACTTTGCTTCTTTTCTCCATTCCTTCCTGCATGCCCTAGGATGAAGAGGGGTGCCCTGAATCTCTCTGAATTCCTCTGCTTTGCTCTAACTTTCTCCCTGTCTGTCCATGCAGACTTTGCCCTTCCCGCAGTTTCTCTCCCGCATGCCAAGCAGAGCCACACTCGCCCACTCCCTCTCAGCTGTTCAGCTTCCACCTCCAAGTAGATTAGGAGCAGGGGCATGACAGACACTTTTATTTAGGAACAGCTAAAATTCAGGTAAAGGTAGTTCCTTGACATTAGCGGGATGATGGCTCATGGTTAAAGATGCTGAGAGCTTATCAGGCTGAGAGAAACTGAACCTGGTTTGGGTTTGTTTAGACGCCAAGCACCATACAATGGGGGGCATGGGCCAATCTCGGGTGGGGCGGGGCACTGTGGTGGCAAAGTTGCTCTGCCCTACGAAAATAGGTGCTGCCAAGCTTCATTTTCCCAGGCTGAACGAGCTGCCTGCAAAGCCCTTCTGCAGAAAAAATGGAGCTTGGGAGGGCCGTTGCTACACGTGCCGTGAGGCTCCAGGTTTCTGGACTGGCAGGTAGGCACTGCGTGAGGTGGAATCTTCACGTCTTTCCAGGGGCGGGCCCTGCAGGCCAGATTAAAGCAATCTCAAGTAGGGCCAGATCCGGCCTCAGAGTGCTGCTGTGATTTGAGGTTTGGACATTCTTGCTCTAGTGTGTTTCTTGTGTGGATGGTTGATGGATGGTGACGATGTTGTTTAAGGTTTCAAAACCAAGTGTCAAATAATCAACTTGGTTGTCATAGATAGTAGCCGAAGTGGGGCAGTTTCAGCTCGCGCAACTCTGATCAGGATTTTCTGATCCTCTTTCTGGTCACACTGGGTGTTAGTGGGACGTTAAGACAGAGACAGGTATCGCCACACTGTGAGACTGGACGGTGTAGTCTGTTCCACAAAGTAGCTCGACCCAACGTTTAATGTTTGCAATGGGGAGCTCTCCTCAAGGACCCTAGCTTTCTGATCCACAGTTATGGGCTCTGAATTCTCCACACTCCTCGCAGAGCTGAGAAGCATTCTTGGATGAGAGTGGAAATGTCTTCCAGAAAAGACGAGGAAAGTCTGGTTGCGCCTTGTGTTTTCAATAAAGCTGCTGTTGTTTTGGACGTATCGTGTATCATGACTGGGATGAGTGCTTGAAGATTTCGACAGAGGCTTCATAGATCTCTGAGTTGGTATTCGCCATCTTGTGTCTTCGGCTTGCTCTTCATTTGGCCTAAAGGTTGACAGGAGGAAGATCCTTGCGTTCTTGATAGATGGCCACAGAGGTGAGTGATGAAGAGAAGGTAGGTCTTTTCAGTAGGGCAGCCATTCTCTTCCTAAAGCTGGTCCGCACTGCGACTTAGCATGATGCAAAGAGCGATGTAAACATTAAAAAAAGCTTGCATCTGTTGGAACGGCGAATGTCATGCCGTTGTGCACCCTGCATCGGTGTATTCATACGCTCTTGTCACGGGTCGGAGCATTTTCCCGTCCATGCGATTTCATCCGGGCAAGAGAAATTTTTTGAGCTGCACAAAACTTTGTGAACGGAATGAACTTTCCGCGCGTACAATGTAAATCGGCGAATCCGAGCAACAACGATTCTATTGTCGTTTGCACTGCATCCATTTAAACGTCCGGCTGTATGCCTCTCTGCGGCGTCCGTCTGGCATCCTCGGCAACTTCACATCGGGCTGCAGTGCTTTAATAACGTGGGAAAGAGGGAAGGAAAGCAAAAGTACACGATCTACAGCAGCGTTAGTAGCAGGGAAATAGAAAGGAGCGCAGTGGAATGGTTTTGCATCCGATATACTTCCACGCGGCCTTTCTTTCCTTTAGGTGTACGTGATACGATCATCCGTGATGCGTCTGCTTCGAAATTTCTGCCCGCCGAAGCCGCTTCGGAGGAGTGTCATGCCGCTTCCATCCGCTAGGCTTCCTAATGAACAGGTCCGTTTAACGGATCCGCTATAGCTACCACCCGCGCCCACCACCGTCGTTGCTTTTCCGTTACTTTCAATATCTGTTATGCAATTTTTGCCAGTTTTTGAGAGGATGAACAACGGAATGGGCCACCCGAAATCCCCCGAAATTTTGCTCATCTGCTGTGTCCTTTATGCATACGTTTTGCATCCGTCGGCCAGTGGGACCGGGCCTTAAGGTTCTTTTCTACCAAGAATGGAGTCAGAAGTGGGAGGTGGAGGCCCCCATTGGTCCGCTGATAGGGAATCGATTTCTTGCCAGAGATTTGACCAGATCCCTTAGAAAGCTTTTGAAATTAAACTATGTGTGGTCTTAGGAGAGCTGATTGTCCATGTCACTCTAGGAAAACCTCTTGAGGCATTGCCACACAGCCCTTTCTTTCTTAGCAGAAACCCTTTTCTTCTGTAGAGCTTTCCTTCTGAGCCGAAAGGAAGGTTGTTATTAATTCCTCCAGTTGCTTACACCCCTTCCTCTAAGCTTCGTGTCCCCCACTCAATGCTTACTCAGAGGGTACATCTCTAGGAGCACAAATGTCTTTGGTCCTGTGACTTCTCTTTCCTTCCAAGAATACCAGCAGGGTTAAGTACACCACCCCCTTTCCCCCTAGTCACACAAGAGCACTCCTGCCGATCTGTGTTCAGGAGCCAGGTGGGCCAGCTCTGAATCAAACCTCCATAAGTGAGCAAAGTTCAGAGGTGATATTCCGCAGTTCTGACCAGTTCTGGAGAACCGGGAGAGCAAATGTTGAGCAGTTCAGAACACCACATCTGATTCGTCCGGCCCCCCATCAACTCTCTGCCTCCTGGGTCCCAGCTGATTGGCTGGGTCTTCTTTTGGTTGCCCTGTACAGGAGAAGGGAGCTGGAAAGCAGGTTAGTGGGGTGGGGAGGGAATGGGGATTTTGCAGTATCCTTCCCCTGCCACGCCCACCAAGCCACGCCCACAGAACCGGGAGTAAAAAAAATTGAATCCCACCACCCATCCCCTCGCCACTGCACCTCCAAGTGGAAGCCACCATCTCTTTTAAAAGCAAAAGGTCCATGTGGAATTGCTGACTCCGGGTTCTCCCTTCTGCCAAAGGAGAGCATCGCCCACCCCCTCCCCTCCCCTCCCCTCCCCCCGAGCTGCAGCTTTCCAAAGCGGACCAAAAGGGGATGGGTGGTGTGTCGTTTGCTTTTTGAAAACGCGCCCAGGGATGAAATTGGGGACCTGGCACCTCTTGTCAGAAGTGGATTTGGGATTTCTCTTTGCAAAAGAGGAGGCGGCGGAGTTTCTCACTTGGAACTTTTCTCTCTCTCTCTCTCTCCCTTCCTCCCCCCCCTCCCCTCCCCGCACAGCGATTTCTGTTCCCACCTGCCCACCTTTAAGCCCGAAACGGGGCAGTGGCGGTTCTTAACTGGCCGGCCGGATCGTTTTGGCTGGGGATGCNGGGGGGGGGGGGGGGGGGGGGGAGGCTCGCATTGCTCTGCGCATCGCCCTCCCGGGAGACTTCTGAATCCAGGAATGGAGCCTTTCTTGGGGGCAGCACCTGCCTTCTGCCTGCCCGGCCCCCCGAGGCGCGCCAGCCCGGCCCAGCCGCGGGAGGAAGGAGGGGACAGAGAGCCGGGCGGGCGAGCCAGCCGGGAGGCGCAGAGGAGCAGCGTTGCAGAGGCGGCGGTGACCGGCGCTCCGCACTGGCCCGCCGCCTCCTCCTCCTCCTCCTCCTCCTCCGGATGCCAGCACAGGCGGCAGCCGNCTGGCCCGCCGCCTCCTCCTCCTCCTCCTCCTCCGGATGCCAGCACAGGCGGCAGCCGGCTGGAGCGGCGGCCAGGATGCTGCGCTACCTGCTGAAGACGCTGCTGCAGATGAACCTCTTCGCGGACTCGCTGGCGGCCGGCGACGGCCTGACCAACTCTTCGGAGCTGCTGCTCGGCCTCAACTCTTCGGCCCTGGCCGCGCTGAGCCCCGGCGGCTTCCTCGACCTGGCCAACGTCACCGGCGGCAACGGTGAGGGGCGAGGGGGCCAGGCGGACGAGCCGGGAAGGGACCCCAGGCTTCTGCGGCGGGAGGCGGGGAGGGCTCGGCCCAAGCCGGCGCCGGCAGAGGCAGGCGGGAGGGAGGGCGCTCTGTACATGCTCCGGAGCAGGCTTGCGGATCGCGCGAGAAACCGGTCTTGGACGCCGGGTTTCCTTTCGGGGGTCAAGGCAGCCGAGGTTTGCCTTCACTCCCTGCAGCCCCCAACGCCGGGATAGAGATAGCTGGGCGGCGGCGGCGGGGGGGGAAGAGGACGGGTGTTCTTCTGCGCCCCCCCCCCCCCCCCAGGATTTCACGCCTGAGGGCGGAATGGAAACTGAGTTCAGCCACTCCGGTCCCTGCAGTGGCTCCTCACCTCCTTCATATCGCTAGGTACAAAGATCCAGGCTCTGTGATCTCTTAACACGTGTCAGGTTGGGGTTTCAGGCCAAAGTCCAGCGGAGGGTTTGGGGAGGGGGGGCGAAAGGGACACGGCTGATATTTTGTCAGCCGTGTGGGGAAAGTCTCAGCGATCTTAGCCTCGATCCACTTGAGGGGGCGAGCCTGGTGCCTCCCGTCCATTCGTTCACACGTGCGCGTGTCTCACTCGGGAAAGTCTCAGTAAATTCTCCGAGAACTCCTTTGTTCCGGAATGATTTCTCTCTCCAGGGAAATGTACCCAGTGCGGACACGTGTCCGCATCTTCCCACGTGTGCGGCGGGTGTATGTGTGTGTGTGTGTCTCTTTTTGATGGGGATAATTGCTTCTCTGCTCACGGATCCTTTTTTCTCTTATTCGAGGGCTGAGCATCATTGAAAGAAGGGGGGCATTTTGTTGGTCGGATCCCTGGCCATATAGAAGCCTAAGCTGCCCCCTCTTCCCCGAGGGGCGCCTCGTTTGAAGCCGCCTGGCATTGCAGCAACCGGCCGGTTATTTTGGCAAGTGGAGAGACCCCGCTGAAGTCGGAGCCCCGCCCTTCAAGGAACGATTGGCAATCCTGGGTTTCCTTTAGATTCAAATCTAACCCGATTCCTTTTTCTTTTTCTTTTAAAGTCCCCAATTCGCTTACACCCCGGTGGTCCTGGAAACTCCCCCTGGCAAGTATCCCCCGGCTGCTAGGCAGGGACGCGCGTTTCAATTGATTATTTTCCCTTCTGCAAGACCAGCAAACCAGGCTGGAAGGTCACGGGACGGAAAAAAAAGTAAGATTACCTCCGGGCAAGTGCAAAGTGCAATTCCCATCTTGAAAATGTCGGGCTGATCCAGGACATATCGGCGAGGGGGCAGGAGTTAGAACTTTTTCCAAAGGTTTGCCTTTCTTTTACTAATAAATAAAATAAAATAAACTGGGAAAGCTCTTCTTCAGTAAAAACCCAGGGCTTGGGGGGGGGGGGGGNCTTCTTCAGTAAAAACCCAGGGCGGGGGGGGGGGGGAGGTTTAGTGTTATACGGTCAGATTAGGACTGTCACTCTCTTGCGTCCCAGGAAAGGCTCTCGGCTCCTCCTCCTCCTCCTCCTCCTTCCATTCCTGGCTTTGCTCCCGTTGCAGCGCAGCCTTCTCGGCGCACTGCATGGAAGGAAGGAAGGAAGCGCAGGTTAATCCACCCCGTAGCGCCTCCGCAGGGAGCTGCGGTTAACCGAGCTCGCCCCCCTCCTCCCCGGCCGCCCCCTGAGCGGCTGCCTGCCTGCCTGCGTTGACGTGGTGGGGCCTTTCAGGCTGAAGGCAGCGCAAGTCTGCGGAACGCGGTTCTCCAGCGCTGCAGCGAAGAAGACGCGGAGCTCCGCTTTCTTTTGTTTGTCACTTACCTGTACGGTGTTTGTCACTTATCTGTAATTAAGTGCTTTTTAATTAAGTGTAATTAAGTGTTTGTCACTTACCTGTACAGAAGCAAGGCTTCCTTTTGAAGGGGGGGGGGACGCTTCTATTTTGCGAACGATCCTAGGTAGGAACTGTAAACTGGCCGTTTTGCACCCTCTCTTGGCTAAAGCTGGTCATGAACAAGCTCAGGATTCGTTTTTTTCCCCCGTCTCTTCCTTCCTTATTGGATTCCCTTCCCCTCCCCTTTTCTTCAGTCCTGTCCGATTTTTGAAGGCTGCATAGACAAATCCTGGGGATGTTTGTTCTTGGCGAGGCTTTTAAGAAGAGGTTTGCTCTCTCGCTGGGTGCAGTGCTTAAGAGTCCAGTACCGCAGGCTACTTCTGCTGACTGCCGGCTGACTGCAGTTCGAATCTCACCAGGCTCAGGGTTGACTCAGCCTTCCGTCCTTCCTAGAGGTGGATAAAGTGAGGATCCAGATTGTTGGGGGGGGGGGGGGNATCCAGATTGTTGGGGGGGGGGGCAAGAGGCTGGCTCTGCAAACTGCTTAGAGAGGGCTGTAAAACACTATAAAAGCAGTATATAAGTAAGACTTTTGGACTTCAACTCCCAGAATTCCTCCTCCAGTCATATTAGCTCAGGGATTTGGGGAGTTGGAGTCCACAAGTCTTAAACTTGCCAAGTTGGAACAGCCTTGGTCTAAGGGCTATTGCTATTGCCTTCTTAGGGCTGAGAGAAAGGCGCTGGCCCAAGTCGCCCAGCTGGCTTTGTGCCGAAGGCAGAACTAGAACTCACAATCATCCACTTTCGGGTCTGATGTTTTAACCGCTACACCAAACTAGCTCTTTCATTATTAGATACTGGGGAAGAAGGCTTATATTAGTCCATTTCCTTTATTCTGTTCCAAGAGGTGTCTTGTAGGGGTTCAAAAAAGGCAGCAACCATGGCCCCAACAACCTGGTGTTGATATGAGAGATCTGACTTTTTTGACCACTTCCCTCCAGATCCCCTTGTTCTGGGCTAGGACAGAGGTCCCCAAACTTGGCAACTTTAAGACTTGTGGACTTCAACTCCCAGAATTCTCCAGCTATGCTAGCTGGAGAATTCTGAGAGTTAAAGTCCACAAGTCTTAAAGTTGCCAAGTTTGGGGACCCCGTGTTAGGGTAATATTTTGTCTACCTTTTTTTTCTCCTTTGAAATCAGTACCCTGGGAACTTCGAATGCATGGAAAACTTCAAAATGCTGAGCCTTGGGATTATATTTGGAGATATTTCCACCATGTTTTGATCTACTGTGTCCAATTATTCTAAACGCTCCCTCTTCTCCCCCAGCTCAGATAACAGATAATCAGAGTTGGAAGGGACCTTGTAGGTCATCTAGTCCAACCCCCTGCCCAAGCAGGAGACCCTACACCATTTCTGACAGATGGGAGCCCAGTCTCTTCTTGAAAGTCTCAAATGATGGTGCTCCTGCAACTTCTATTCCATGGTTGATTGTTCTCACTGTCAGAAAGTTTCTCTTTATTTCCAGGTTGAATCTCTCCTTGTTCAGTTTCCATCCATAATTCCTCGTCTGGCCTTCAGGTGCTTTAGAAAATAATTTGACCCCTTCCTCTCTGAGGCAGCCCCTCAACTATTGGAAGACTGCTCTCCTGTCTCCCCTGGTCCTTCTCTTCACTAGACTATCCAGGCCCAGTTCCAACAACTGTCTATCGTATGTTTTAGCCTCCAGTCCTCTAATCATCCTGGTTGTTCTTCTCTGCACTTTTTCTAGCATCTCAACATCTTTTTTTATAGTGTGGTGACCAAAACTGGATGCAGTACACTAGGTGTGGTCTTACTAAGGCTTTATAGAGTGGCACCCATGACAAATGCTCCCCTTCCTTTAAACAGAACCAGGAGTAAGTAAGTCTGAGCCAGCCAACAAGTAAGACAGTTTTAATAACAATATATGTGTGTCTTTGTAATGGACTTTACCCACATTTGATTTATAGCCTGGAAATCAAAAAGAAGTCTGTGGGGCTCAGATATATGATAAGGCACATCACTTGGTAGCTTCTGTAAAAGGATGAGGGATGAAGGATGTATCCCACATCTAAGAGATAATATAACATGGAAGCCATTCTGAGATATTTTAGGCCAGTGGTTCTCACTTTTGACAGCTTGAAGCTGTCTGGACTTCAACTCCCAGAATTCCCAGTTCTGGGAGTTGAAGACCACACATTTTCAAGCTGTCAAAGGTGAGAAACTGTGTTGAAGGCAACCAGATGACTTCCAAACTTTAAACAACTCTCTATTTGTCATTGGTCGCATTGCTTGGATTCAATAATATTAACCTACATAAGTTGCCAAGATGCTTTCCTTGTTCTATGAGTGCTCCAACCCTTTGACCGGAATGGTATCTTGCCTTGACCAGGGGGTCTGACTAGAGCAGGGATCGCCAACCTTTTGGACCTCAGGGACCATGAAACTCACAATTTTAAATCCTGCGGACCAGAAACCCTGGAAAAATCCCCCAAAAAATCTGCAGGAAAATTCCCCACCCCGTTTTCCTACCGATTGTTGTTTATTTGGGATTGCAGGATACCATCTCCAGCTCCTTTCTCAGGGTCAGAGAGAGAGAGAGAGACTTTTGGCTTCATGCAAGGAAAACAGAAGAAGCAGCAGAAGCCTCTCTTTCTCTCCCCCAAATTCTGCCAGAAATGACCCTTTGTGAGACTTGTCGCACCAGCACAGCCTCTTGGAGCAGGAGGCCTTGCAGGGTCCCAAAGACTCATTTCTGATGGAGTTTGGGGGAGAGAAAGAAAGACTTTGCTGCTTTCCTTGGCGTTGCAAGCCAAAGCATGAAGAAGAAAGAAGTGGAAAGAAGCAGACCGGTGGCCAGGCAAGTTTCATGTGCGGAGCGATGGGGCAAATTCCCCCCTTCTGCTCTTCCCCCTTCCCCCTCTCTAACCTCATGTTGTTCAGCAATGCAAAGCACGACAAGTCTTGTGTCCTGCAGACCATGTGGGTGGCACAGCCTTGGTTTTCCCGCGACACAGCCTGGATAATTGCCTTTGCGAGGTGAATTCTCTGCAAACCACCAAATTTTCTCACGGACTCACCAGTGGTCCTGGCCCACTTGTTGCATGACCACTGGGCTAGATGAACCTACAGACATTCTGTCCAACCCTTATGATTCTGTGTTCTAAAAGAAAATGGCTCTGACCAGACAAAAGTATGCTAAGTTGAATGGATATATGCACCAGCAATTTTTGTGACCATTAACACATACCTATTTTGTTCCTGCAAACGATTCTTACTATTTGGGCAATATCCATTTTCTGCATTCAGGTAAGTGATTTGCAAAAAAAAAAAAAATACGCAGCCTCAAAATGCTCTGTAATTTGTCACCCCTCTGCTTTCCCAGGATTGATCTGTGAATCTCAGAAATGCATTGCTGTGAGTTTGGAGATTTTTTTTTTCTCTAAAAGGGGCCTTTCTGAATCTCTGGATGCAAGAATAGGCTTAGTAACTGACAGCTGCTTTGTATTTGAAGGATACTGACAGAAGAGAATATCTGTAACTCAGGGGTGAACTGTGGGGTCATTGATGCTCTCTGAGTTTGATAGTTTTATTGTAGATGTTTCATTACCCAACTAGGTAACATCATCAATGCTAGATGATGAGCAGTCTAGCACTGATGAAATTATCCAGTTGGGTAATGAAACATCTGCAAGAAAACCACCAAGCACAAAGAACATCAGGGATCCCATATTTGAAGGATGGTCAAGATGATGCCATCCCAGGCTAATATAGCCAGAATGAACATTTTGCCATCAAACTGCAGCTGAACCAGATAATTCCTCCATCGGACTCGTGCATTGGAAAAAAATTAATAAAAATTCACATGCAAAGAAAGTTAAACTTGTTTGGCTAAAGGGTAAGCACCTTCTTGTCAGCTTTTCTTACATGATGGGAAGATGGGGGTCAGTATTTTCATAGCTTATTGTCCTTTTATCACACATTGTTTGCAATACTTTTCCAGTTGACTGCTTGTAGCTTCATGGCTAAGATCTTGCTTGTTTTGATAACAACTCCATCATAATTTTTATATAATTTATATTATATAAAATTTATATTCTCAGATGAACAGCATCTTGGCAATGCGATGACAAAACACAGGACACAGGTCACAACTTTGAAGTAAGATGGTAAGAAGTTGCCAAACACCAAACAAAATTTCTAGTGAGCTCAAAGCCAATCTATTTACCTTCTACTAAATACCACTAATGTAAGCACAAAAACAATAACAATAATAATATGGTGGTTTTTATATTGCTATAAGCGGAGAAGTTATGTAGAGTAAATGTTACCCTAATACCAGCTATTACCCAAGGACTCTTTCCTTCTTCCTATTAATAGTAGCAATAATTTGGGGATAACCTGAATTAGTAGAAGCTGGATTATATTAGTCTTCCTCAACCTGCTACTCCTAGATGTGGTGACTTAGTGACTTTCATTGTACAAGAATTCACAACTAAGTAGAATATAGAATACAATATAATTCTTTATTGGCCAAGTGTGATTGGACACACAAGGAATTCGTCTTCAGTGCATAAGCTGTCGGTGTACATAAAATATGTAAGTGATAAATCATGATCACAGTAATCATAAATACATTCATCATGAATCATAAGATACAACACTTAGTGATAGTCATAGGACACTAATAAGCAATCAACAAAAATCATACTAGGAAACTAAATAAAACTATCAATCATAAGGATACTACCAACGAAGTTATAGTTATAAGTAGAAAAGAAGATAGTTAATAGGATGAGAAGAGTAATAGTAATACAGTCTTAGTAAATAGTTTGACAGTGTTGTGGGAATTAATTGTTCAGCAGAGTGATGGTATGCAGGAGAAAATGTCCATGTGTCTAGTTGTTCTGGTATGCAGTGCCCTATAACGTTCTTTTGAGGGTAGAAGTATTGCTCTGAAATGTGACATCCATGCAGCTCATCAAGACAGCAACTGAGATGACCTCTAACATTCCTTCTAATTTATTAACTCTTCCTTTGGTCCATTGAAGCATATTGGTTTATCCAATTCTGAGCCATAGTCTCTTCTGGTATGATGTGTTTATTTATTAAATTTATATGAGACCCATCTTGTAGTTTGAGGAAACTCTTTGATGGTTAAAAGAAGATGAGCAATTTCAACATTTTATTTGCTGGCATTTATGGAATATACTTTGGGCTTCAGTGAAGGTGATTTGGAAAGAGCTAAACAGGTTAAGAAACAAAGCCTTAAATTCAGATCGGCTCTTGGTGAGTGTAGAAATAGCAATATATTTTTCCCCTCCAGCAATAGCACAGATGTAGTTAATCAATATTTCTTCAATTTCCCAAACTAGCCTGCTGCAGCCAAATACTAACCAGGAGTGACAGTTACCAGATGCTGCCATCTGCTAAAATGTGACATACATAAATTCAACAGGTGTAGCATTTTCATCACCATTGTATATTTGTAGGTTTCATCCACCTGCCTATTCTTTTCTATTACTGTCTATTCTTAGAGATTAGCAGGCCGCATCTGAAAAAAATAGCAATGTGGGCAATTTATTTGCCCATCCAATACTATCACTTAGAGCAGTGTTTAACAACCTTGGCAACGTTAAGATGTATGGATTTCAACTCCCAGAATTCCCCATCCAGCATACCTGGTTCAGTAGCCTCTGTACATCCTTAAAAAATGAAAAAAGAATGCAAGAAAAATAACACCTTGCAATGATGGAGACTGGTAAATTAAGAATGAAATAAATCATGGAGATGGATCAGATTGTTTTCTCTCTGTGGGACTGCAGGAGAGGCCCTAGCCTCTGGCCTTGCTCAGGCTCCTTGTCATAAGCAGAAGACCCTTTTTCATTAGTGTTATTAATTATTTTTGTTATGAATGCAAATGAGGGCGAATGCAGAGAATAGCGCATCTTTTAAGCCAGGCAGGCCTGCTGGGACAATTCAGAGCATCGCTGAGCCCTCTGGATTGATTCTCCCCCTGTTCCTCCCCTCCTTTATGCTAATCAGGCTCATTAAATGGTATTTGTATCCTTATAGAGGATCTAGCCATGCTTTATCCAGAAAGCAGTGAAGGATGCACCCCTTGGACAGCTGGCGAATCTGGGACAATGGCCCTCTCAACCTGAAATGTATCTTGTCTCAACTTTTCAATTAGTCCCTTTTCTAATTGGCAACCATTTGGGCCTTATTAATTTCCTGGTCCCTCAGATTAATGAGGGCTAAATAGTCCATATATTTATGCCCATGAACATCCTTAAGCATTAGGTGGTAGCTCTGTAAACTCAACCACGTGAGCTCACTTCAAAACCCGCTGCTCACTCTCCCCCTGCCCCTCTATTTGCTGTTTCTGCTTTGCAACTTGCTTTCCATACTTGGAAGAGCTAATTGTGCAAGCTGTGAGTAAACAAGAAGGCAGCAAAATATTCTTGGAAAGTTCATCCCCCTAAATCTAAGTCTTTTTCTCCCTCTTGTGGCTGAACTGTCTAATGGCTTAATGGCTTCCTAACTCAGGGAACTAACCTAACAGCAGAGGGAAAATTCGTGGAATTTTTCTTCCAGTCATTTAGTGGGTGAATCAGCTGCTTGAAGGAGAATGTCAGTTCGGAGATGCTTTTAGTAGCCTCTGAAGAAATTACTTAGTTACATACAGCCATGCAAGTTTTTCATTTGCCTTTTTAACTATGTTCTTGCAGAAAAATACCCCTGCATTGTTTCCCTAGTATTTTGTTTTTAATTTGCTTTCATATTTTTTTAAAAAAATAAGAGAATAATGATGAAATTATCATCGGTGGATAGTTCTTGCATTTCTTTAATTATTAGGTGGCAGAACTTGTACTGGAAAATAGTGACTTTCATTGTACAATAATCTTATTGACAAGGCAACCCCATTCTCATTTTTCTGTTAAATCCTGAAGGAGAATATATATTTTTTTTTCCAGAGAAGGAAAGGAAAGCCTTCAGAGAGATGGGATGGCATGTCCCAGGAAGCAGCATCATTTCATCAATAAGAGCCCGAAATGCCATTTCTGACAAAGTCGGCTAAAGGAAATTCTCAATAATAGCTTGAGAATAAGGCAGAACAATGCAAGTCTTTTTTAGAGAAGAACATTTAGAAATGTCAAGGCAGGCTTCAACACACAGTGCCTTCCTTTATTTCATTTCTCATGTCTAAGGACTCTCTTTTTATTCACTTTTGAGGACCACAAAGTAGCACCCAGAGATGGTATCAAGAATGGCGGGATCCAAAGTAAGAGGCAACATGGAGGCTTTAAATCTCTGTTAATTGGTTTTTCTCTTCTGTCCTTCTCTTTCTCTTCATTTATTCCTGCCACATACCTTAGTAGCCGTGGACTCTTCTTCTTTTCCCTTGACTTGCAAAAGAGCTGAAGTGTAGTTTAGAAGGAAACAGTTCTGTCTAGAACCCTTTAGAAAGGTAAGTGGAGGAAGGTGACTGCCCAGGAGTTTTGCTTTTTTAAAAAGAGAATTCACCCATATTTTATAAGATACATGGAGAGCTGAATGTGAAGGTGGCGAGTCCCAAGTTCTCTCCAAGCGGTGCCTCCAAAGCTTTTACAAAACCAGCCCTTCCAAAACCCCTTCCTTTGTGATCTGTGGCAGCTGTGAAAGGCCAGGGTGCCTATGAGGTGCAATGGAAACCCTACCGAAGTAAAAAAAAGAAAAAAAAGTCATGCCAGTCAATAACAGGTGCTTTTGGAAAGGGAAAAGGGAAAGGAGCAGCCTTGGCTCAAACTGCCTGCCTCATAATGAGCTGCTTCTATGCTTAGCATGGAGCATCAGAGCCGGCTCCAAAGACCAGGGAAATCTTTATGCATGGAGCGTGTGCTGCATAAGCAGCAGGCCTGCTGCTCGCAGAGGGAGATGCCTTTATTAGCACTGGCACTTTCCCTCTGTTCTGAATTCACCCCATTAACATAAGCTATTTATCAGGGAGATTTGACAGCCAAAATAAGCATTGGTGGGGAGTGGTGGGGTTCAACGATGACAAAGGCCGTCCTTGGGGAAGATGAACTGTATTAAGGTTTCTGTAGGGTGTGTGTAAAAATGTGAGTTGGTTCTCAAAGTTTTACACAGTTTGGTTCTAGGCCTAGCTCAAAATGCTAATGGCCAGAATGTCTCAAAGACCTTTTGAGTTGTTACTCTTAAAAACATGCGTGGAGAATCTCCAGCTCTTGACAGCCAACAGGGGTTCCCCATCTGTTCTACCAGTTTTGAGCCCCTTTATTGTAAGCCAAAGAAAAATTCATTCATCTTTAATCAGCAGAGAAAGAGTAGGAATTATCACACCAAACTGCAAACTAACTAGCAAAAACCCAACTTGTGTTATCCTTATCTTGAACTATCATCACTTATCGATACAAAAATCAAAATTCCATGTTTTTAAAGAAATATGTTCAGCTGAGTTTACTTATCTCTTGCTTTAGGGTAGATTTATCCAAGTTGGCAGCATGTATAATCCTATAAGTCTCTGGGCTAAGGATGATTTTAGACTTGTAGTCCAGAACATCTGGAGGTCAGATTTGGGAGAATTGCTCTAATCCAGAGGTCCCCAGACTTGGCAACTTTAAGACTTGTGGACTTTAACTCCCAGAAGTTCACAAGTTTTAAAGTTGCAAAGTTTGGGGACCCCTGCTCTAATCTTTAGTTTCTCCAGTCTGATGCCTTCCCCATATGGAGACCTCGGCTCTCAAATTTACTGTCTCTGTAGTTCCAATTCATGTGGAAAAATGCCCATTTGGGAGTGGGATAGAAAAAAACATTCAAGGACCCTCTATATGGTGAAGTTTTAATCTTTCTTCTTAAAGAATCACTGATGGAATGCCAAAATGGCTCCAAAGTGTGTCTTATTATGGATGGATTTTACATGAGGTGCTTTAGTTGAGAGCTTTTAACTGGGTGATGATATCTTTCCCATCACCCCCGCCTCTCACAACCCTTCATGTCACACGGGGAGGCCTTTTTCTCCATCACCTTGGCAACAACCTCTTTCTCAGTGGAGAGCCATCAGCAGGAACCCGCCAATCCATAAGAGTCATGCTGAGGACTTTCGGTCGCCTGAGATTGCCACATCAACTTCCAGCAAAAAAGGAAAAGAAAAAAAAAACATAGCTAACTCAAATGTGTTTGGGAAGTGATCCAGTCCAAAACTGTCAAGGAAAGAAGATCAAGTGTTCAGAAGGGGCTTAGTCTGCAAATTTTCAAATAGTATGCAGACAATGCTATTAGAGGGCTACTTGACTGATATCAAAAGCAGGCCAGTGGACTTTCGCCTACTTCCAGACACCCCTGACGATGGGGAGATGTTGAAAGCAGGTCAAACTTTGGGAAGCATCTGTCAAGGCTTACATCATTGCAGTGGGCTTATCTATTCAAAGACACGTGTGTTACTCTCTACAGGAGCCACGTGTGCTACAGAAGACAGACCACTGGATGTTCTTCTGTTAGGCTATTCGAAAAAATAAAAGACCCCAAGAAGAGAAAGCAGCAGCCTCTTCTAAGCTGCCCATCAACAATGCTCAGGGTTTTCTTCTTCCCCTGAGGAAGAAAGCTTCAGATTTTTAAAATCTCCTCTTTATTGTTGCTAGATGTTCTGCTTTTTCTGTTGCATATCTTTCCATCATTCTGCAGCTTCCAAACCTGCTCCCATAACATGATCTGAAAGAAGACATTTATCCTGGATGTCTTCCTCCAGGTTTTAAGCAATGAGTAGAAAGTCAGGGAGTCTGCAGACTGCTGGAAGGAGGACTATCGGGTAAAAAAATAGGGCAACCCAATTCCCAGGACTCCTTGTTACCCAGGTAAGTGAAGAACTGCACACCCAAGTCATCAGAATTGCACAAAAAATATTCTTTTCCAGCAAATAGTGAAAATGTAGTGATTAAAAACAAAAATAGTAAAGTTTTTGCTAAATGTGAGCTGAGATCTTTTTTTAAAAAAAAACAAATTTTATTAATTTTACAACTAAAAAAACAACAACTCGACAACACATGCATACATGAAAGAGTAGAAAGAAAAGAAAAAAGGGATAGGGAGAAGGAAACAGAAAATTTAAAAACATTCTTATTTTATTTTCGACAGTTGTAAGATCTTCTCTTAACTTATCCATATCTGCACACTGTCTATACAAAAATTTTACATCACTCATATAAATTTATACTATCTTTATGAATAAAGTCTATCTTTGTTCTAACCAATTATACCAATAGTTCCAGCTATTCATAATATATTGAATTTCTTTGTTTTTTAAACGCTAAAGTTGATCTCGTCCATTCTGCTCAATTGAAATTTTTTTGGGAATGGGTCATGCTCCTCTGTAGGTAATAATGAGGGGTGCTCCAAATCATTGAGCAAAGTCAATCTGGCCGCTGTTAGTATGTGTATTGTTATGTATTTTTTTGTTTTTTTATATTTGTTTATCAGAAATCCCTAATAGAAAGGATCTGTTTGTACCTGCGATCTGTTCTTTATGTTATATCTTCCAGCCAATCTTCTAATTTTTCTTCCAGTATTTTGGGCTTCTATACAGGAACCACCACATGTGAAAAAAGGTTTCCGCTCTTTTTTTTTACATTTCCAACAGTTTGGATCATTTTGGGGCACATTTTTGCCAATCTCGAAAGGGTAATGGGTGAGCTGAGATCTAAAACAGTCAGGAATTGAACAGTATTCGAGGTAAGGTTGAGGCAATAATATGATGTAGTATAAGAAGTTTTCTATGTTTCCTGAATAATGTGTATTGTGAAAGAGGGAGGGGAAGTGGGGAGAAACCGACCAACAGAGGAGGGTTTAAGATATTAATTTTGGTAGTTGAATGTTTGGGAAGCTAAGAGGCAGCTTCATTGACGCCCCGCTCCGAAATCCGAGTTGAGATGGTCCTCGTTCTCCTGGCCGTTCATAGAAAAAGTTTGAGATCATGGCTCCAGGGTCTTGCTTTGGAGCTTAAAGAGCCCGGGGCTTTGTTGATGCCTTTGAAGGTCCCTCTCCCCTGCCTTTTGATATACTTCTAATGTTGAAACTTTAACCATCTTGGCTCTTTTAAAATTTCATCATACTGGTACAGGGTTTTTGTTTTTTTTTAAATATTTATTGTATATTTCCAGAGTTCCCTCTGGAGAGAGATGGATGGTTTCTGTGATAGATAGATAGATAGATAGAATAGATAGATAGATAGATTAGATAGATAGATGAATAGATAGATAGATAGATCAGATAGATAGATACTGTAGGCCAGGTAAGTAGGGTAGATTAGATACTGTAAATCAGTAGATAAGTAGATAGAACTGTAGAATAAATTAGGTAGGAAGGTAGTAAGTAGATAGACGGATAATCAAAGACTGAAATCATGGCTGTCATTTGGATCTGAAAGAGAGAAATGATTTCCCTCTTTCGGAGGCCTTTACAGTGGCAGATCACTGGAGGGAGGGGGTGGTGAAGTAAGTTCACTGCATCCTTCAATGACAGCTGCTGCATTTAGAAGCTTTCCCCCAAAGTGGAAATCTTGTGCACCCTCCAAGCTGCCATCTCCCCACGTGCTGCTCCATGCTGTGCACACCAAGTACTTGATTAATTAGTGGCTTTGTCTCCAGGCACCTGAGTGGAGCTGAGATGTCGCTCTTCACCAGCAGGGGGGGTTGCTGTGGTGAGAATAGGCAGCAAGATGTGGGATGAGTCAATAACCCATTGGAAGATCTATATGACTCTGTCCCACTGGCAGTTCCCTTATCTTGGGAAGGCCATTTCCTTGTGAGTCCAAGGAAGGGGCAGGAAGGAGCCACTGCTTCATTCTAGTCATTTGTGTTGGATCAGCTGGCTTCTGGTTTCTAAGGGTGTGGGTGTGTATGGGCATCAGAATTGCAGAGGTTGGTGTATCATATTATTTTGTCATATATATTTCTCATAGTTTATATATATGCGTGTGTGTGTATATATATATATAAAAATATAAAAAAAAATAAAAAAATAAACAAATATATATATGTTTTTTTAAGCTCTCGCGGGTACTTATATTTTGTGCTGTTTAGCTTCCTTCGGGTATTATCCCACGTCATTGTAGTTCTGTTAAAGTTGTAGCTCATTGTAGTTCTGTTAAAGTTGTAGCAACGTTTCAGCAGAAGCCTGATGATGGCAGATGAGATTCTGCTGAAACGTTTGCTACAACTTTAACAGAACTACAATGAGCTACAACTTTAACAGAACTACAATGACGTGGGATAATACCCGAAGGAAGCTAAACAGCACAAATATATATATATATATATATATATATATATATATATATAATATATATATATATACACATACATACATATATATAACATACATACATACATACACACATACACATACATCAGTGGTGGGATTCAAAAATTAAAAATCTCTGGGCATGGCTTGGTAGACATGGTCTGGTGGGCATAGCAGGGGAAGGATATTGTAAAATCTCCATTCCCTCCCCACTCCACTAATCTGCTTTCTAGCTCCATTCTCCTGTGCAGGGCAACCAAAGAAGGCCCAGCCAATCAGCTGGGACTCAACAAGGAGGCAGAGAATACATGGGGTTTGCCGGTTCTGTGAACTCCTCAAAATTTCTGCTACCGGTTCTCCAGAACTGGTCAGAACCTGCTGAATACCACCTCTGACATGCATCGTTCATGCGTACATACATACATACATTTATTCATTCATTAATTCATTCCCAGGATCAGGTCATTTTCCTTTAACTAGAAGAGAGGCTAGGGTTCCTAAGCAGCTACGTCACTGGATATCCCTCCTCTCCTGGGCTTTATTTTTGCACTGCAAGCATTTAATGAGGCAGATCTGTTTTTTTGGCCACATTCAAGCCAGTGGATCATCTATTTACAATTGGAAAAAGTTCCCTAAATCATGAAGAGCCATTCATGGCTCATAAAATCATTTTTGGAGTGGGGGACTTGGTGGATATTAGGATCATGATGCCAATGTTCTTCAATGGATTACCAGCAATTGAGTACAGATTATTTGGCCAGCCTTTGAGTCAAAAGTACTTGTTCAATTTGATTTTCCATGATGCTGATGATCTTCTGATGTAGAAAGTCTTCCCTTATTTCTAGTGTCCATAAGAAGGAGCTCTCCATGGAAATTATAAGGCCCAAGAACCACAGTAAAGCCTTGGGAGCGAGGGAATCTATGAAATTTCACCAAGTAAGTCACTGAGAATTAAATAAGCTGGTGGACCCACAACACTAATAACTGTGGGTGGGAAAAGGACTTCTAGGAGAAAGAATAAGAAAGACAACATGTCTAAATATCTGATATCATTCTACATCACTGGTTGATAACTGCTCTATAGCCATGTATTTGCATCAAGGCCATTGGTAGCATGGACCTCTGGCATTTGGTTTCATTTTTTTCTTTTGTAGTCTGTTTTGTCTGGATTTACGCATTTCTTATCCCCTCAGTTTTTTGGCTCTTGGAGACTACCTACTTACAGTTTCTTTTCTTTGGTTTTTCAAATGTGTCAATGCTGCAGCTGCAGCATTACTTTCCGCTGTGTTCGTGCACAGAAACACACTCAGAATTCACCTGGAGATATGCAGCATGGTACATAGCCTCCTATTTCTCTCAGCACACAGTCAAAAATCATATTGACACCCTGTGGCCATCCAGAGCCATTACAAATAATGTCAGTGCCTGGAGTTTGCCTGCTTTGAGTCATTCCTGCTGACTGATAAAGGAAGGTTAAATAGTTTAAAGTGTTGCTCACCCCCATCCATCTACCATACCCCAAACAGACACAATTAATATTACATTTCAACAAGAGTTTTAATTGTTAGATTAATATGGGAACAGTTGGGTATAGCTTATGTTGCATGTTATCAAAATAAAAATAATGGGTGAAAAATATATTTTTCTTGGAATAAAATATTGTAAGGTCTCATGGCAAATTGCATAGGTCTCAGCTGCAATATTGTTTTCCATGGTTCTGAACCTGAAATCAGACCTGTTGTTGGTCCCTGTGGTAGCTTTCTAGGATCCTGAACTGGCCTGTCCTTGATCTGCTACCATCCATCTTATGTTTCTCCTTGCTTGAACCTTCACTTACTTAAATGATGAACACATGATAAAGCAGGAGTCCCTTGTGAATTTCACTGATTTTTCCTCCTCATCTGAATTTCTTTTGTTTCGAAAAGATTGAGAATAATACCATAATATTTTTAGCAGTGCATTAGGCCACCCAATGAATCTTCCTAACAATTAAAGTGAAAAGCAGATTTGTAATCAGATGTCCTGAGCTTTTTATTCCACAAAAAAGTGAATTCGGTGGTAGAGAGGGGCCAACCTGAATGAAGAATATGACACTGAGGGAATTATTTATCTCATCCAACAGTATATTGTGATCAAAATTTAATTCCCTCTTCAGAAGTGTTTCTTGTCGCATAAGGGGTGACTTACAGGGGAAACATAGTTTAAATTATTCTTGAAAATTACGATGCTAGTTTGGAGCAGATAATTTTAGCACATAGATCCTCCCACACTCCAGCTATGGGAGGTTTATCTCTGTTTAAAATGTAGGGATGCACACTTTTTAAAAATTCATATTTGTGTAATTAGAAATAATGTTTAATTAATTTTAACTGATTTTATACTGCATTCTGAGGGTATCGATCTATGATAGGTACTGTGTATATGCAATGCGTGCTTTCCATACATGAATGCAGGCACATGTATTTTAGGTCCAGGTCACTAGAGGGTGCTGTTGTACCACGTAACATCTACTTCTGGTTTGCCTAAGGTGGCAGTTTTCTCTCCTTACACAGGACTGGAGCCTTTGCGGTGGGTATGCAGCAATACCCAGTCTCACTGTTATGAGTGTAAAAAGCTTGATGAATTCCCATAGGGAATATATACAATCTTGTGAAATAAAATGGAGCTTCCATAGCTTAGTCGTTCGAGATGGACAGAGAAGAACAGTTCAGGAGATTAATAACTATAGCAAATATCCATGCCATTTGCTTAATAAGAATACCTTCCCTCTGTGTCATTTTCTGTGGGAAGACCTGACAATTCTTTTAACATTCTGAATCCACATTCTCTTACAACAATATTTGTGGTGACACTGTTGTTACTCTGAAGTCTTGTGGAACCCGATTTGTAATCAGATTTACATTACATTACATAAATCCATTACATTTCAGCTTCATTCTTTATTTTCTATATTTTTAGATCAGTCCACAAATCTTAAAAGTTGCCAAGTTTGGGGACCCCTGTTTTAGATTGACGCCCTGTTAGGCACTGTAGAGAGCAAATATTGGATTAGGCAGGCATTGGACATAGCATAAATTTTTTATCTTCTAAATGAGTATCGTAGCATGTGATATATATTTAGTATCACAGGCCAAACTTGTTAGGGAACAGTGATCTTGAAATAAGAGGATTGATGCATTGTACATTGTATATTGATTTATATACATTTATATATATATATAAATGTATATAAATTATATATATATAAAAATTATATACAAATATATCAATTATATACATTGATACAATTGAGAATTGATGTTCAATTAAACCTTTGGAGTGTTTGTCTCCAGAGGATTTGAAAGACATTCTTGGAAGTAGACATCGTAAGGCCCCTGTTGGAATCTGATTTTGAGGGGAAGGCTGAGCACCTGACAGAGAGTAGGAGTGTGGCTCCGGTGACTGTGGAAGAAATTGGGGAAGGGCACAGTCCGGCTGGGCAGAGCAGGGGAGAAGTAGAGCAAGGCAGAGGGAATTCAGAGGAAGATCCAGGCCCACTCCCTCTTCATCCTAGGGCACACAGAGGAATGGAGAAGGGAGCAATGTGAGTTGCATGGCTTATGGGGGAGGAAAGGGCCCTGATTCCCTTCATTAGCTGCAGCTGGGAACACTGTTTAAAAAGGGAGCTTGCATACAGCAACTTGTTGGAAGCAAATCGTGAGTTATCTTTTATTGTCGAGGCTTATCTGGGATCCTGGCGTCTTCCCAATTGTGTGTGTTTTGTTGGCCGTTGAAGTCTTCAATTCCCTGTCCAGTTAATTACTGCAGCGTGATTTATGTGGATTTTTATTTACAGTTTATATGTACTTTGTTTTTGGATTGAATTTCCTCCACTTAAAGACTGTTCTTGGGAGAGTTTTTTCTCCAGATGAAGGTAACCTGGACACTGGGACAAAGTTGGAGGTATTAAAGGGACTTTTACTTATGTGATTGTGTTGCCTTTGTGCCACGCCTCAGGTCATCACATTATCTCTGCTAAATACAAAACCCATAGCTCCATATTCCCACTCTGCTTTTCAGGAAATGGAATATGGATAAAAGGGCCATTGAACAAGGGGCAATGAAAACTGCCTTGATGTAGCAGTTGAATCACTAGGCTAGAAAACAGGAGACTGTGAGTTCTAGTCCTCCTAAGGCATGAAAGCTGACTGGATGACCCTGGGTCAGTCACACTTTCTTGGCCCCAACCCACATCACAGAGTTGTTGTGAGGAAAAGAGTAGGAGGAATGACTATGATCACTGCCTTGAGTTACCTATAAAGTAATAAATGTAATTTATTTAATTAATTATATCTGAAAAGTTTTAAATAATCCTTTGTTGTTTAAGAGGCCAACATACTACGATTCTCTGCTGGTGTCTGATGTGTTTTAAGTATGATGGATTGCTTTAATCACATAGTGATCAGTGAATTGAAATATCCTGGATTGTTTTGCCTTGCCTGGATCCTTGTAGATGCCTTCAGACCTTGTCAGTAATGGAATTGCAGCTTCCAGTGAAATAGAATTTGTGTCTTGGTTCTAATGGCTTTTCAGTAGATTCCAAGTCCATGTTTATGTCTCCATGTGGTAAACACTGGCAAAGACCACACATACACATACAAACACAAATCTGATGAACAGCTTGTACTACTCTTTCTTTTTTTTTTCTCACTATGCCCAAATTAACTTGCACTGGAGCACAGCAAACTCCCAAATTATCTACCAAAAAGATTGGAGTGATGTAGTCATTCAACACGCAACCTCCCTGCAGGAATCTGCTCACAATATACATGGATGATTCAAAAGGTGGATTAAACGGCAAAGTTTCCAGCACATATAAGAAGCGGAACCTTGCCAATAGTTAACCAAATTTGGCCTGCAGCCACCAAGTGAATTGCAGGGTTTTAGCTTCACTGGAGTGAATAATGAAGGCTGCAGCTGAAGTTTTTGACTTCTGCCTCTGAAAAGAGAAGAAGCAGCAGATCAGTGAAAATGAAAATAACAAATCTAATGAAATGTAATAGATTTAATTGCTGGGGTGGAAACATACTTCTGCTGGAATTGAAGTAGTTTAAGAAATTGGGAAACAATATAAATATATTTTTAAAAAGTACTAAACAGATTAACTATGATGAGCAAAATGACAGCTTGATATTCAGAAAATATATAAAAAAAGACATTTTCAGGTTCAGATGACTTAACTATCAACCATTTAATATAAAATTGTATATATAGCCAGAGCTGGAAAACAAACAGATCACCCCATCTAACTGACTAACTGTAATGGTTAGACTTTATTTTCTCAACAGTAACAGAGGCTCAAGAAAGCCAATTTGATGTAGTAGTTAAGGCAACTAGAAACTGGGAGACAGAGTTCTAGTCCTGATTTCAGCTTTAAGGGAGACAGACATTGTTCCAATTCCTCTGTCTCCAACCTAGGAAGGAAGCAGTGGCAAACCATTTCAGAAATCTTGCCAAGAAAACTACGGGGACTTCACACACACACACACACACACACACACACAAACAAACTCTCTCTCTCTCACACACACACACACACACAGACACCACCACACATAAAAAATACAGGTTTAACAGAAATGATCATATCACACCCTTGTNTCTCTCTCACACACACACACACACACAGACACCACCACACATAAAAAATACAGGTTTAACAGAAATGATCATATCACACCCTTGTCCTTAAATAACCCACAGTGAGTCACAACATTGGGACAGAAGTTGCTGCAGATGTGTGGTTTGCAAGAATGTACCTATGGGCCAAGGGTGATTTGCACATACAAACCCTGAGCTTGGAGTCTTTCAGCTTCTTAATCTTTTGAGTTAAGCATGGAAGGGAATGAACCAGAAATGTTTGGCCTGTTCTCTTATTGAATCCATCTTTGTGTAGCTCCCCTTTTTGGCATATCTTGCAGGAAGAGCTTAATAGCAAAAAGGAGAAGCAATTGATTCTCTTATCTGCTTAGCTTTGCAGTAAAATGTCTTTCATTATGCAGAGCTGATTCCACTAATGAGGCCATTTTGCCTATTTGTATTTGAAGAGGGAAGGATTAAGTTAGTGTTCTTTTTAAATGTGATTTTTTTTTTTTTGGTTTGTGGATTGGATAGNTTTTTTTTTTTTTGGTTTGTGGATTGGATAGAAAAACCCTAGTTTCCAAGTTATATCTTGTTTGATGACAGAGACAATATCGATGAGAAAGATAATATCGCATAGCAAATGTTTACATTTATTGCTGCCTGGAAACTTGTTATGGACTTTTTGTGTAAAACAGAAGAAAAAAACCCAAACCTGTGATTTACAGTTTTGATGATGAGAGAGGATAGACTGAAAAGAGGGATGTTGTGATGTAATTCTAGAGAAAGAGATATATTTATAATTGTACTTAGAATTGCTGCAAGCAAGCCACTTCTCCATACATTTTTCTTTCCTATTTTTCTTTTCCTTCTCCCACTCCTTTCTTGCACTATTATCTTTTCCTGTCTTTCCTGTCCACCACTATCTAATCTTTAATTTGGGGGATGTTGAGACTCAATTGGAGCTGCTCTGCATAAGTTGCATAAGTCCTGTTGGTAACCAATTGTCCCTCTTCCCAGCCGACCTAGAAATTTACCATCCTGCTGAGGATTAGCCTCTTGAACAGTTGGCTTCACTTTCTTTGTCTGAAAGCTGACACAAATATAAATGAGTATACCTCTGCCTTCTCCAAAAGGACCCTCTATTACAGCCACCAAAAAGGATGGTCTGGGCAGTATCTGTTAATTAGAAAAGGAGAGTCCTTATACCAAGGTAAGACAGATGATGACCTCCCAAATGAAGGTCCCGCTTGATGGAACATCTGGTTATCTCAGGACTTGGAGAGGCCGGGGAGGGACTTGGGTGCTGGGCAGCCCTCTCAGCATCCAGCAAGGGAGAAGCAAAGATGCCATTATTGGCAGGTCACCCTGGAGGTCAGGATTTGTTATTTATTGTTGGCATTTCCATCCCCTGCCCCAGAGAAGAAATTAATCAGGATCAGAAGGCATGCGGATGAAGTTCCTTTTGGCCGTATCTGCATGTGGGCAGATGGCTACTTGACAGCCAAGGTGGAGGGAGAACCATTTATTCTTAGAGGTTGACTCTCTGCAGTGAAGGAGAAGGTGGAATGGGAGGCCTCAGGCAGGCCGGAAAAGGATCTGTGGTTTCTCTCTAAAAGCAGAGGAGATCCAAACAGAGGAGGAAGGATTTCCATCAGGGCTGTAGCTCTCTGGAGCAAGAATGGACTTGGGAATGTGGAGGGAGATGATGGTGATGGCCATGGGTTTGGACACCACACTTCGTTCACACCCATAGCTGATTTGTAAAAGTGGAAAGTGGTGTCGCTTGTTTCATCCGAGAGCATGTCAGTTTGTGGCATCTCAGTTGTGGCCCTGGGAGGGTTGATAAGCTTTTGTCTTGGGCTCTGTTGCTTTATATGAGGATCTTTTTTCTGCACCAGATGTAAAGCTAAAACAATCTTGGAAATAAATGATTGAATGGAAGATGAAGATGTTTAACTCTGTATGTCTGGTCTACATCTTAGCTGATCATATTCTAACTGCTTTTACACCATCAGGACACTGTGGTATCTCCCTCTCTTCCTCTCTCTCACACCCCCTCCCTCTCTCCCTCCCTTCCTTTCTTTCTCTCTCCCTCTCTCTCCACCTCCCTCTCTTTCCCCCTCCCTCCCCCCATTAAATAACATTAAACTTACAAAAGATAATTCAAGGTAAATTAGTTTTGTCTTAGCTTGGCAGTGAGATATGGTGAGTTATTCAAAAATTCCTAATATAGGTAGTCCTCAACTTACATTTGTGAAGTGACTGTTCAAAGTTACAACAACACTGAAAAAGTGATTTATGGCCATTTTCACACTTATGACCCTTGCAGCATCCCCATGGTCATGTGATCCAAATTCAGACACTAGGCAACTGGTTCATATTTATGACGGTTGCTGTCAGAGGTACTATTCAACTGGTTTGCACCTACTCAGGAGAACCGGTAGCGGTTATTTGGCATGGGTCGCCGAACCGGTGGCAATCCCTGGCTGGCCATGCCCCCAACCTGGTCACCCGGTCACTCACTTATGATTGCTCTCCTAGCTTTCCGTTCCCCACATCCTCTTTCTCCCTGGGGAAAAGGAAGAAAGGCAAGTATCAATTTCCCCGTGTGAGTTAAAGTGCTGGAGTGAGAAGGAGTGCAGTCTGACAGAGGGGGTAGGGGAATCCACTCCAGCCTTGG